>CM008283.1:18618086-18831287 GCA_002319775.1 Fagopyrum tataricum | reverse complement strand
TCTCCAGCACTACTACATCAAATAGCATGGAGGAAAGATCTCCAGCTAAACCTATCATATCACAATAGCATGGAGGAAAGAACCATCTCCAGCTATAAACAAGAATCATACTAGCACAACAAGATCTAATAAGATCATAATCACATCAAAGCTAGTATGAAAATAAACACATCATAGCATATAAGCATATAAGCACATAAGACTCACCAAGCTAGTACTAAGATCTACTCGGTGATCCTACTGGTGCACCTATCTCGGCATAGAACTCTAGGATAGTTCCTCTGGATACTATCCTCAGTCTCCCATGTAGCCTCCTCAGGTCCTCGTCTCGACCACTGTATCCTCAACATAGGAATGTCCTTCGAACGCAGGCGTCTCATACCTCGCTCTAGGACTGCAATAGGATGCTCAACAAACGTGTGGTCCGGCTCAACCACCAAATCATCATAACTCACGATGTGTCTCGGATCTGGTATGTACTCCCTCAGCTGAGACACATGAAATACAGGGTGAACACCCTCTAATCTCGGAGGCAAGGCTAATCTGTAAGCTGCGCTCCCAACCCGATCCAGAATCTCGAACGGTCCGACATATCGGGGACTCAACTTCCCCTTAATGCCAAAACGCCTAACACCTCGTGTCGGGGACACTCTCAGCCACACATGGGCTCCAACTCTGAACTCTAGAGGTCTACGCCTCCTATCAGCATAAGACTTCTGACGGCTCTGTGCAGTCAGCATACGCTCTCTGATCAATGCTACTCGAGCCATATCATCCTGAATCTGATCAGGTGCCAAACCACTAACACTGCTCTGCTCATCCCAGCATAACGGGGTACGACATCTCTGTCCATACAGTGCCTCATATGGGGCCATCCCAATAGATGCATGCCAGCTGTTGTTGTATGAGAACTCAACAAGTGGGAGATGATCCGTCCACACTTGTCCCCAATCCAACACAAGCTCGCAGCATATCCTCCACCGTCTGAATGGTCCTCTCTGACTGACCATCTGTCTGAGGATGGAACGCAGTCGTAAAGTGCAAACTCGTCCCCAGGCAGTCTGAATCTGCTGCCAAAATCTCGAGGTAAATCGTCCATCTCTATCTGAGACGATCGTCCTCGGTACACCATGGAGTCTCACTATCTGCCTAGTGTACTCCTCAGCTAATCTGCTCACCGGCCACGTCTCCCTAATAGGAATGAAACGTGCCGTCTTCGTCAATCTGTCACAATGACCCAGATGGCATCAAAACTCCGGCTCAGCCTCAGTCCAGTCACAAAATCCATGGTGACGTCCTCCCACTTCCTCTGTGGAACAGGAAGTGGATGGAGCTCACCTCCAGGTCTGAAATGCTCGATCTTGACCTGCTGGCAGGTCGCACACTGTGCCACAAATCTGGCCACATCGGGCTTCAGCCCTCCCCACCAATATATACGTCTCAAGTCCTGATACATCTTACTCGTACCTGGATGTACAGAGTAAGGTGTACAGTGAGCCTCCTGTAAAATCCTCTGCCTCAGCTCTGTATCAGCAGGTACACAGACGCGACCGCGGCCCTCAAAACTCCATCTGCTCCTAGCAGGAACTGTGGTGCCTCATCCCGAGACATCCTATCTCGTATCCTCATCAATGTCGGGCAGGTCTCCTGCTTCTGTTGGATCTCACCCAACAGATCAGGAAGAACCTCTAAAGTACGCAGCTGGGCATCCTCATCAGGAAACTGGATGTCCAACTCTAACCAGATCAGATCTCTCTGCAACTGATGCTGAACTGTCATCTCGCAATCGCCTGCTCTCGAGGCGTCTTCCTGCTCAGGGCGTCGGCGACAACGTTCGCCTTCCCTGGATGATACAAAATCTCTAAATCAAAGTCCTTGATCAGCTCGAGCCACCTACGCTGGCGGTTATTCAATTCCCGCTGCGTGAAAATATACTTCAGACTCTTATGGTCTGTGAAGATCTGACATGTAGCACCATACAGGTAATGTCTCCAGATCTTCAGTGCATGAACTACCGCTGCCAACTCCAGATCATGAGTCGGGTAGTTCTCCTCATACGTCTTCAGCTGTCGAGACGCATAAGCAATCACCCTGCCTCTCTGCATCAAAACACATCCCAAGCCTAGCTTGGATGCATCACTGTAACCACAAAATCCTCAGTACCCTCTGGTTGTGCCAAAATAGGAGCAGAAGTCAAACGCCTCTTCAACTCCTCAAAACTCTGCATGCACTGATCAGACCACACAAATCTGGTAGTCTTCCTCAGCAAACTCGTCAGTGGACGGGCAATCACAGAAAATCCCTCCACAAAGCGTCTGTAATAACCGGCTAGGCCAAGGAAACTACGTACTTCCTTGACGTTCGTCGGTGCGTCCATGCTGCTACTGCCTCAATCTTCGCTGGATCACCTTGATCCCCTCAGCTGAAACCACATGACCCAGAAATGCTACCTCTAGCATCCAGAACTCACACTTAGAGAACTTAGCATAAAATTCTCTATCCCACAAAACCTGCAATACAGTCCTCAGATGTCCTGCATGCTACTCTCCACTGCGAGAGTATACCAGAATATCATCAATAAAGACCACCACAAGCTGATCTAGGAAGTCGATGAAGATATTGTTCATCAACTCCATAAAGACGGCTGGGGGCATTCGTAAGCCCAAATGGCATCACTACAAACTCGTAGTGCGCCATATCTAGTCCGGAATGTTGTCCTGTGCACATCCTGCTCTCTCACCCTCAACTGGTGATATCCTGAACGCAGATCAATCCTGGAGAACACAGTCGCTCCCTGTAGCTGATCTAACAAATCATCAATGCGAGGCAGTGGATACTTGTTCTTGATGGTCACTTTGATCAGCTCTTTGTAATCTATACATAACCTCAGTGATCCGTCCTTCTTCCGTACGAAGAGGACAAGTGCTCCCATGGGGATACGCTAGGGCGAATGAAGCCCTTCTCAGCCAGCTCCTCGAGTTGCTTCTTCAGCTCCAGCATCTTGACAAGCGCCATCCGGTATGGGGCCTTCGAGATGGGTCTCGTACCAGGCTCTAACTCGATACTAAAATCCACACTCCTCTGAGGCGGAAAACTAGACGGCTCAGCAAAAACATCAGTAAACTCACAAACAACTGGGATATTCTCTAACGCTGGACTCTCCCCCTCCTTCATGGCATAACACCAGAAGGCCTCACAACCCTGTGCAATCAGTCTAGCTGCTCGTATCGCACAGATAATTGTGCCTGTCTTTCCAAGGTCCCAACCTCGGAAAACCTCTATCTGAACTAATTCGGTAGAGAGGGTAACAGTCCTCCTACCTACATCTAAGACCGCAGAATGTCTATCCATCCAGTCCATACCTAGAATGACTTCTTCATGCTCTAGTGGCATGACCAAGAAGTCAACTAGTAAAACACGGGTCCCTACAGAATGGGACAGCTATGAATCTCACGGGTACCTCTGACCCTACCACCATCGGGTAACCCTATAATAAAGAGCATCCCCTCAACTGTATCTAAACCAAGACACTCTACACAGGCATCAGAAATAAAAGAGTGTGTAGCACCAGTATCGAATAAAACTCTAACAGGTAAACCATGAATCAGATGGTACCTGTAGCAGTAGGTGCAGCTGGCTCCTCTGCACTCCACAACTCAAAAACTCGGCCCTGTGGACCTCTGGTATCAGTGGTGCCCCCACCACGACCTCTGCCTCTACTCGGCCCAAGAGCAGATCCCTGAGTCGTAGGGCGATCTGGGACCCTCTGTTGTCCCTGAGTCTGTTGCTGCTGAGGTGGCCTCTGCCCACCTTCCGCTGCACTGGCAGGAGAAGAACCCTGCTGAGATGAAGCTCCGCCCTGGCGGCAGTAAACAACTTTGTGACCTTGCTTACCACAGGTGTAGCAAGTCACTAATGGCCTCGTGCACTCAGGCCTCATATGCCCTGGATCTCCACAGTTAAAACACTGACATCCCTTCTCTACAACCGGTGCAGATGAAGGTTGACTCTGGCGTCTCTGACCACGCCAACCACTAGCAGAACCACCAGTACCACTGGTCTGCCCTGTACGTTGCCTCTTCTCAGACCCTCCGGTCTGAGAAGCTCTCCTCTGGCTCGTCCGCTCTCGCTCATAATCGGCGGCTCTATCCTGGTAGTCCATCAAGGACTCACAATGAAATCCCGCCATATAGGCTCGGGTAGTATCCCTCAGTCGTCGGAAAAAGAGATAAACATGCTGATCTGCAGAAGGTGCAACTGGTCCCAGTAATGCCAGCTCCTCCTGAAACCTCCTGATGGCCTCAGAGACTGGTACATCCTCAAATCCAGCCTCAACAAAATCTCGCAGTTTCTCCCTCCTCGGTGAGGCAGGGCAGAAACGCTCTCTGATCAACGTCCTCATCTGATCATAACTGGTAACCTGACCCCGTACTGATCTCCACTAGTGCTGTGCGAAGTCCCGAAATAAAGTCTGAACCAGCTCGATCTGTCTGTCAGCTGGGCATCGAATAGACTCCAGAGCTGAGTCTACATGCCCGATCCAAAGCTCAACCTCCAACCCCACCTTCCCAGTGAAAGGGGGTACACCCATATGATGGAATGCCTTCAACCAGGTATCTGGTCTAGGCCCTCTATGCTCCTCTGGTGCTCTGGCAATGTCTGCAGCAGGTACCTGTACAGCTGGCACCTGAGTAACGGTGTGGGACCTCTCAGATAGTCCCTCATGTGCCTGTAAATCTGGGGCACGTCTACTGGCTCTGAAAGCCTTCTCTACACGTCTGATATATGCTCGGAACTCTGATTCCCCCATGGAGATACGATCAGACTCGCCAGACTGGGCTCTCTATGCCCCCTGTCTCTCAGCTGCCCCGTTCCCAGTCTCAGGAACGACGCTCTCAGCAACCTCCTCATGTATCTCTCCCGCAGGTGAACCGTCAGCAGGAGTCCTACCCCGTCCTCTACCTAGAGGGGGTCTACCTCTACCTCGTCTAGCTGTAAGTAAGGCTCTAGTCTGAACCATCTGCAGAAGACGTAAACCTAACTTAGAAGGCTATATATATGCCATATGTATAGATATATAACAGATCATCACAATAGAATATATATATATATATATATATATATATATATATATATATATATATATATATATATATATATATATATATATATATATATATATATATTGTCGAGATCTTCAGAGGGGCAATGGTTCACGTACACGATAACCCAAAACATTTGTACTCATTTCAAAACCAAAACCTTTTGATAAGTCAGACCCCTTTCGGGTTCTGTTTATTTATCTATTCAAACATTATTGCAGAATAGTAGTGCCATTGTTGTCAACCTGGGCTCTGATACCAACTTTGTAACACCCCAAATCCATAGGACTCGAGGTGTTACTGGGTTAGGATCTCACAATGGATCCGGACCCTAGCCTGACAACAAGTTCACTGAATCTTACAACAAGGCACCAATAGATTAAAACAAAACATATAACTGATATATATACATATCAAAAGTATGATACAGAGTACTGCTGAGTACAAAGTGAAACAGAAATCCGTACAATAAATAATAACCCAAAATCCCACGATAACGCCCAGTGTACGGAACCCTCAGCAGATCACCCCTCTGTATCACTCTGCAGCTCTCCTAACCTGCAAAGGATCTACAACACGGTATAAAACCGTTAGCTAACCATACACATATATAAGAAGATGCTAGAGCACAATCACATATCAATAATATTAACACTTCATCATGATATCACACATTTACCTGGTTTATTATCTTTAATAAGTCCAAGCACTCAAGAGTATATAAATCGGTATATATAAATATACGTGACACGAGGAATATATATAACCCTCGCCTCTGCGTGCAATAGCTAGCTGGAGTGGTATCAACGCACTTTCCCGTATACCATATGGAGTGGTAGGTGCCCTTCCCGTATACCAGAACTAACAAGTTTACAGAGAACTTCCCAGACTCCACTACGGGATGAAAGGTAAGTTGTCACAACCACTACAATGGGCGGTCAATATAACATAGGTCGGTGACCAACATAAAGCATGCTATAAAGCATATAACAAACACCACTCATGCACACATCCAATATAAGGATGGCAGCTAAGTAAGTCCTATGGGCTTACCTCAATCTTAGAAGTTGTATCACTACGATCAGCTCTCACTCAGGTCCACTCTAAACTGGAGGACAACACGGCCTATCATACAAAGGGGTCACACCTAGACCCAAGGGATCCATAAGGATCATATCCAACTCGTAAACCTCAAAATTGTAACCGGCATATCTATAACATACTCATCATCATCCGATACCTAGCTTGGTACTAGTTCCCTCATACTAGGAAAGGAAAGGAACTACCTTACTATAGGTAGTCCCGGGACAAAACGCACCTGCGTGATCAAGGGACGCAGGAGCGGAACAGGTAACCCGCAGGCGCGGCAGGGAGCAGCCGCAGGCGCGGTGACAAGGGACGCAAGCAACGCAGGCAAAACGCAGGCGCTGGCGCGGGCGCTGCGGCACGGCTTCCGCAGGGGCGGCGGCTTCTAGGCGCGGGGGCGGCCTCTGTGCAGAACGTGAAACCGCGACTTCTCTTTGGCTCTTCACGTGATCAAATCACGTCTTCTCTCATCTAAAGTCACACACATGCAACAACATACACATTCCAACATCATCCTATGTCCAAACATCTAATCCTAAGCTAAGGAGATGGAAACAAAGAAGAAGAGAAGGAGAAGAAGCAAGAACTCACCACTACTGAAGATCCTAGGCTGGAGGGAGAGGTCATACACATCAGTAGCCGGATTCCAAGCTCAGCATACACATCACTAGCATCATCAACAACCACAAAGCACAACTTCCAAGCAAAACTCCAAGGAGAACAAGAACAAGATCAAAAGAAGGGATGAAGAAGCAAGAATGACGTAGGAACTGAGGAAGAGAAGTGAAGATGAAACCCTTGATCAGCCAAGGGAAAGGAAGAAGTAAGGTAAAGGTAAAGCATGGGTCAAAGGAGTCAACTAAACCGGCTGCAGCCGCCGGAAACCGCAGGGGCGGAAACCCGCAGGGGCGGAAACCCGCAGGGGCGGAAACCCGCAGGGGCGGCAGTCATGCCCGCGGGTGCGGAAAGGCCAATCTCGGCCAAAGCCAATCTCGGCTAAGGTCTAATCTCGGTCCGAAAGAATAGGGCTCTCACACGAGATGTGGTGTTCAATGAAACAAGAGGGTGGAATTGGAATAGGAATTCTCAAAATGATAATGGAATAGATTTTGATGAGGTTTTTGCTCCAGTAGCTCGCATTGAAACAATTCGTCTTCTTATCAATCTCGCAGCATCTAGTGGATGGGAAATACATCATCTCGATGTAAAAACGGCTTTTCTTCATGGGGAGCTAAAGGAAACAGTTTATGTCTCGCAACCAGAAGGGTTTGTGATAAAGGGTTGTGAAGACAAAGTTTACAAACTCAACAAAGCTTTATATGGTTTAAAGCAAGCTCCAAGAGCATGGAATGACAAGCTGAATCAGATTCTTAAGGAATTAAAGTTTAGGAGATGCTCTAAAGAACCATCGGTCTATCATAAACAAGTACTACATGACACTCTTCTTGTGGCGGTGTATGTTGATGACTTGTTTGTCTCAGGATCAAACGTGGAGATTATCATCGAGTTTAAGAAACAGATGGGAACAAAATTTGAGATGAGTGACCTCGGGAAATTAATATACTATCTTGGAATTGAGGTGTGTCAATCCAGAGAGGGGATTACGTTGAACCAGCGCGGTTATGCACTTAAAATACTAGAAGAGGTTGGTATGAGAGAATGCAACCCGGCACACACGCCAATGGAAACAGGGCTGAAGTTATCCAAGGCGTCGGAAGAAAAGGATGTAGATGCGACAAGATACAGGAGAATCATTGGGTGTCTTCGTTATCTGCTTCACACAAGGCCAGATTTAGCATATTGCGTTGGTGTTTTAAGTCGGTACATGCAAACTCCAAAAGAATCTCATGGAGCAGCAATGAAGCAGTGTTTGAGATACTTACAAGGAACAGCATCGTTCAGATTGAAGATTGAATCATCCCCTTCAACATCGACATAATTGATTGGGTATAGTGATAGCAGCTATAATGTAGATCCCGATGATGGTAAGAGTACGACAGGTCACATATTCTATCTTGGTGGTAGTCCAATCTCCTGGTGTTCGCTGAAAACAAGAAACAGTAGCGTTATCTTCTTGTGAGGCTGAATTCATGGCAGGGACAGAGGCAACTCGTCAAGCTATATGGCTTCAGGACTTACTAGGAGAGATTACTGAGAGACCAAGTAAGAAGGTCATTATTCGGATAGATAACTGGTCGGCTATAGCTCTTACTAAGAATCCAATTTTCCATGGACGGAGCAAACACATACATACGAGGTACCATTTCATCAGGGAGTGCATTGAGAATGGTCAAATAGAGGTTGAACATGTTCCCGGAAATGAACAAAAGGCGGACATTCTAACAAAGGCTCTTGGGAGATTCAAGTTCAAGGAGATGAGGGATCTTATTGGAGTTCAAGATGTGGGTAAGTTAGTTCAAGCTTAAAGGGGAGAATGTTGTGATAAGATTGAACTAACTTAGGAAAGAAGTTAGTTATTTTAGGAAAGAACTAACTTAGGAAAGAACTTAGTTATTTTAGGAGATATCTTATTATACTTAAAGATAGATTAGGAGTTATCTAATATGTAGGTTTTCCTATTAAGAATAGGATTAGGAGTCATCTATTCCCTATATAAGGAGATACTAATTGTGTGGCATAACTTATGAGTTTTGTGAGCTTAAGGTTTTGAGTTATTTTCCTTAAGATAAATAAGAGAGTTATTCTTTAAATCTTTTTTTTCTGTCAAACAAGAGTAACCATACAAACAAACACAACAATTTTAAAGCTTACAACAAAACAACATTAATTTGCATACTATGAACATAAATCAACATAAATAAAATTCAAACTCCTTTAAAACTCAATATAGGAACCCACTTCAACAACCTAATTAAATAAAAATATACAAGACTACAGTAAGTAACCGATGCAAAATTAGAGGAGATAACTCAGTTAGAGAACCAAGATGAAAGAGTTGGATTTGAACAACAAACAAAGTGATGACGATGGTGGTCAACGAATGAGAGGAGTAACACAATGTTTTTTATACAAGGTAAATATGAGATCCAGGTGGATCAGTTTTTTAAAACCGACCGACCTAAAAGATTTCAGATGAGGTCTTCAACATCAACTGGTAGGGCCTCGCCTTTTATGTGAGTTATTTCCATGCCTTGCGAGTCTATCAACGACAATGTTGATTTCCCTATAAATATGATGGATACCAAAATGTGTGAATCTTGAGATGGAGGACCAGATGTCCGAGATGATCATATTTGTCTCTTATGGAGGTTTTCATATCTGGTTGATCGATTTAATGAGTATCAAGTTATCTCCTTCAATCTCAATGGACGTAACATCTAAGCTTGTGACCTTTTGAAAACCCTCCCAAAGAGAAAAAGTGTTTGCCTATAGTACGGAGTTAACATTGCATCTCTCATTCCCCGCAGCCAGATGAATAGCCAAATTGTTTCTTATTATGAATCCATAACCATATTGATTATGTGCATTCGTAGAGGCATCAAAGTTAAGTTTGACAAAATCTTCCTTAGGTCTTTGCCATTTGATATTTTTGGTTTTTCTTCTTGTTTTGGGTTGCTTGATTTTATGACATATTAGGTTTGTGGTATCCTTGTCCTAGTTGTTTATTTGTTATAAGGCATTCAGTTTCATATTTAGAGGTGTCTTTTTCTTGTTAAAGATGATTTGATTCCTAGCTAAACGAATGTTCCACCATATCATTACTAGTTATTTAAATTTTTGTTGGAGAAATGTTCTCTTTTAAAACTGACAGGGTCTCCATAATCCTTTGGTTAATAACAACATGGTTGTTCAATATTAATGAGATTTTTGCAATATCAATAGTTTGATGAATGCATGGACACGAAAAGAAGAGATTCTTAGCCCTTTCGGTGTGGTGGTTACAAAATTCACAATGCATTACAATTGAGATTTTTTTTGTTTATCAAGGTTTTCTTTTGTTGGTATACCATCCAATGCCATATTCCACAAAATATTTTTGACTTTAGGCATGATGTTAATCTCCCATATCCATGATTTGTCTGCAGATACTCCAACTTTCCTTTTTTGGATCATTTCCATCGCAGATTTTATGGAATACCATCTATCATCGGTGGCAACCCAATATATTCTATCACTTATAACATTGTTCGGGAGATTACAGTTTCTAATTTTGTCGGTGATATTGCTTGGTAGAAGAGTATCTAGCTGGTCTACCAGATGTTGGTCCCATTTGTTGTCATATATGTAAGAACCAACAAGTTATGTGGGGTTTATTAGGGCTTTATCTGATACTAGCTCATGTAAAGGTTTATTATTAACCCAAATGTCTTTCCAAAATTTTATTGTTTTTTCGTCCTCTACTCGCCTTCTTAGGGCCTGTTTACTTGTAGTTTATTTTTTTTCATTTAGTTTATAAACCCTGAGTTTAATTTTTTTGCGTGTTTACTTGGAGATTGGTTTAATTCTCTATGGGTTTATTCGGGTTTATAAACCACTAAAAAATAAACCGATCTGAGCAAGGTTATTTTTGCTGGGATGGGTTTATTTTTGTTTAAAACCCGATTTTAGCCTTGTGTTTTTCCAACCCGATATTCTTTATTCATCTCTATGTATTCTCCGTCGTTCTTTGATTTTTTTAGGGGCATAGGTGTATTTTGAACAAAAATAAACCCAAAAAATAAATTACAAGTAAACAACCTTATATGATTTATATATATAAACCCATTGAGAAATAAACCCGAAAATAAGCTATAAACCCGTATAAACTCATTTAGTTTATAAACCCGAAAATAAACCAATCTGCAAATAAACAAGTCCTTAGTCTCTTGTCAAACTCTTCTCGTAATTTGACTAATTTCTTTCATTGCCAAGAGGTATTTTTCCGCATTTGCAGTTTCATATGCATTCCACTCTTAGATATTTTTCTTCTATTATTTTGACCCAGATGTTGTCTTGTTCCGCCATTAATTTCCACAACAACTTCATTTGTATCGCTTTGTTCATATATTCAACATTCCTTATTAATGTGCCTCCTAAAGATCTTGACTTACAAACTTTGTCCCAACTGATAAATTGTTGGAAATTAGGTACCTTATTCTAGTAGAAGTTTCTATTAATCCTATCGAGTTCGTTGTGAATACTCGTTGGGAGCATGAATATCTACATAAGGTAGCTAGGTTTGGCGTAGAGATTTTCTTTTATTAACGTGGTTATTCCCTCTTGTGAGAGGGAGGGTGCTTTCCACCTTGTAAGTTGCTGTTTTGATTTTTAGATAACCGAGTTAAAGATGTCCTTGTTTACTCTCCCAATAATAATAGAACAACTAAGGTGCTGCTCTAGGTTGGTAAAGATTGAGATACCTAGGTGCTTGAATCCTTCTTTTATTGCTTGAATCTACGTTGTTACTTGTTTGAAAAGCAGATTTGTGATAATAATTACTTGGCCAGAAATGACACAATAGTAATTCAAAACTGATAAAATCTTATTGCTTGCTTCTATTGTTCCCTTCATAAAAATTATGATAATATCCACGAATGCTAAAAAAAGAATAGTTTATCCATTTTTCGAGACAGGAAAACCAATAGACTTCGGGCTTTCGCTACTTAGTTTTTGTGTATTTCTAGCTAAAATTTCTGCTACTAGATTAAAGAGAAGAGGTGACTGTAGATTACCTTAACGGAGGCCTCTTTTTGCTAGAATTTTGACAATTAATTTATAAACTGTCAAGCATAAACATATTAGTATGTAGTTGGAAGTAGTTGACGGGTTGTCCACTTTTAGTAAGAGGACAACGAAGATATGGCTTAGTTTTTTGAGAGGTTTGTCGGTTCCATGTTAACTTTTCACTTCTCTGATAACTAAGGGCCTAGGAATGGAAGCTCTTGATTGGGAGTTCTGTGTTAAAGGGTCAAAGTCAATGACGACAATAGAGGTAAAAGGTTCATGTTTTAGACTAATCCTAATGAATTTTATGAATTTACGTTACAATCTAACTATCTATATATATTTGTGAGATTATTTGAAACAAATTTTACTGGACTTATAGACGCATTCAACAAGCTTAGTTTATGAGATTATATGAAAAATTAATAGATTCAGATTATTTTTGAAACTATTTTGATCAAAAATTTTAATCCAGTTACATTGAATTATTGATTATTAGGGAGATAATTAAGAAATATGATCCCAAAATAATCTGGAAAAATTATCGAGCCCCATATGTTGACTTGAGCCTAATACGTATACGCAAGCACACAACAACCGGTCTACAAAAGATTGAGTCAGCCTTTAAAACGTACGCATAACGAAGTGATGAACGTATACGTAGAGTGATTAAATCGATAAATCTGACATGAATAAATCAATGATCAACCAAAACTGAACAAGCTGCGAATATTGTATAAACTGGTACAGAAATGATATACTAAAGTATTGATCTTTATAAAACACAATCTAATTTTCTCTAATTTAATAATTTATGATCCTTGTTATCATTACTATATTCCTATTCCCGTAATCATATACGTTAAAGTTAAAACCTTTGTTATCCCAATGTGGTCCGTGATTAATACATAAATATAGATATACTTATTCAACATTCTATGAAGAATGGTAGGTAATGATACATCTTAGCATATATTAGCTTCTTCATCTTTCTCAACCCTAAATCTACGAATCAAAGCTTGCTTACATATATAATTAACCTAGCAAGAAGTTTGATTCATTCGCGAGCGACGGAAAACATGAGGAGGATTAAAAGTGAAAAGGATCAAGAAGTCGAGGAGACGAAGAATGGAGGCGAAGAACACGAAGAGGAAGTTGAACTTGCAGGTTATGGTAAACATAGAAGCAATGGATGTAAGATTGTTAAGGGTCATATGAATAGAGGAGCATGGACGGTTGAGGAGGATAGGAAGCTTGCTGAGGCTATTGAAATCAACGGTCCAAAGAGATGGAAAATCATTGCAAACAAAGCAGGTTAGTAAACTAAATTACATATTATTATGATGATTAAGATTAATAGAGAGTTTGATTGTTGTGGCATTAGGTAATGGTTATCGACGGATAAGTAGGAGATATCTCATATCAATTATAAACATATGGCTAGTATGGTATGTAACTATGTAAGTATGCGATGTAGATAAATATCTACTTCTATTCTCGATTACTTTTAGGGTAAATCAAAACCTATTACCCATGTGTTGCTCTTTCAAGGCATAATGTGTTTATACAAGTGTGTGCAACTCTACGTTATTGCTCCAATATAATTTATCATGTTATTAGCTAGAGTATTAAGGTATTATGGAGTCCTAGTTTATTGGGTTTTGTTGAGCGTGGAAATGTGTCTCACGTCGACACAATGAAACTCGTGAACTTAACATATAAGTAGGAAGACTACTCCTATTATTGTCAATTGGTTTTGGAATGGAACTCCGAGTGTTTGTGTGCGTAGGTTCACTTTGACGTGCAAAACCCTTCAGTTTCTGACCGGCTAACAGGTTTGTTGGATTTAAGATTTTGATTGCGAATTTGAATGATGAATGTTCGATGGTTCGTTCAACTTAATTGACTAACCTTACGATATATTGTCAAGTGTTAACCGTTAGCCCGAGTTCGACATGTATATAAGTAAAATAAGCTTAATTAATTTTCAATTATATAATTTTTTTTATTGAGTTTATGCGTTGCTCTTTCAACGCATAATGTGTTTATATTGACGTGTGAAACAATCCTATGTTATTTGTCTCAATATAAGTTATTGTGGTATTCGTTTAGAACATTTAGATATTTGGGATCATAATTTAGAGGATTATTAGACGTACCGACGAAAATCACTATTTGTCACTGTAACTACGCACTTCGCGTGAGTAGTTGACTGGTTTACAACTACGCATATGGGGTGCGTAGTTGAAGTCAACTACGCATATGGGATGCGTAGTTGGAGTCCGAGAAAAAAAAAAATTGAAAAATTGAACTACACATTTGGCGTGCATAGTAGAAGTAGGCTGGAGGAAAAAAAATAATAAAAAATAATTTTATTTTTTTAATATTAACTACTACTACGCAATATATAAAATTTTATATATGATGAATAAGCAGGAGAAAAATTTTATATATGATAAATAAGTAGGAGAAAAATTGAACTACACATTTGGCGTGTACAGTAGAAGCAAGCAGGAGAAATTTTTTTTTTTTTTAATATTATCGATCTTTAGATATTGATTGCAAATTTAACGATAAATATCCGTTTGTCTATTCAATTTGGATTGACTAACCTTAAAACATATATCAAATATTAAAAGATAAACGCAATATACAAAATTTTATATATGATGAATAATGATGATACCTTTAACTCATGGTTTCTCTTTGTTTATACGATGATTAGGGATTAATCGATGTGGGAAGAGTTGTAGGCTCCGTTGGATGAATTATCTTAGGCCGAACATAAAGAGAGGCAGCATATCGGACCAGGAAGAGGATTTGATACTAAGACTTCATAAACTCCTTGGAAATCGGTAATTTTCGTTTTATCTCCTAATCATATACCTCATCTTTGACTTTGACTCTGAAGATTGACCGGTCAACGAGCTGGTCAACATAAGATTTCATGTTATTAGTTTATTTTGATTCTCCGACAATATCTAAATTTGAATAAAACTAAACATAGTATTGTAAAATATTGAACAATTTGACTCTATGTTTGACTGTGTTATATTTTACATATTACATGTGTTCGCTGATTTTACACCCTTATAAACCTTTATCAATAATGATAAAAGCTCACAGGTTAGTAAAAATCACGGTATGCTTTAAATTTATAAATCAAGAAATAAACACCCAAATTGTAGCGAACCCACAGTGTATGGGTCAATTACAGTAAGGATAAATATTCCAAGGTCAATCTCACGGACCAAGTGTCTGAATTATAAATGTGATCTAAAATAGTGTAAATCAAAGTAAAAGAAAGAGGTTGGAAAAGAAGTAAAGAAAGATCAAAAAGGTTTTAATGGATTTTGTAGAGTTCGCAATCAAATATCGGATTTGATTGAAAACTAAGTAAATAAACAAACGAAAGGTATATCAATAAAAGAGAAAGCGGATTCCAAGGATTCAAGTTCATTATTTATACGCATGGACTCAAGACATCTCTCAAAGGATCTACGGTTAACAAGCTTTAGGGAAGAACGTTTCTAGGCTGACAGTCTATTACCGGGTAAGTCTCAAGACTATCTAGTTCCAAACCAACCACCTATTACCGGGTAAGTCTCAAGGTAGAGAGGTAGGAAATTCTAAACAAACTAGATTCCAAACTAAGGGAAAGGTAAACCATTATCGGGTAAGTCTCAGGTATAACCCTACTTAGGAAGGAATCTAAGCACACTCAACCCAATAGAGGTTTTCACCTCTATTACCTATGGTCATCTCTAAGGTATCTAAGAAGGGGTTTCACCGGGTAAGTCTCAACTCCAACTTAGGTTACTAGGTAGAAGGATTCTAACTAGGTTCAAATCCTAACTAACCACTAGGATTTCTCCCGAGTGGAAGAGGTTCAATTCAATAGTTCCGACTCTGACTTTGAAGCCCGGCCGGGTGCTATACAAACAAAGCATTAAACACTATTCCATCATAGTCCAGGTATAAATAAATGCCTATTCACCTTAGAACCACAATGGTTCTAGCCAACAATCAACATATCAAAAGCAATAATCAAATCAATGGAAGAATTCATAAATTAAGAACTAAAAGAGAGAATAAAGAAAGTACTCAGCTTTATTGAGATGAAACCAGCAAAATGACAAATTCCCAGTATCGCGAAGCGTATCTGAATTGAATTAAATCTAAAAGTCTGAATCTTTCCTAAAAACTCAATGTAGTTCAACAATGGTGACAATGGTGTAGAGCAAGGGAGAAGAAGAAGAAAGCGGCACTCTCCAATAGAAGTCGTAGAATAATATGAAGCGGAACCTTGTAAATTATTTAGAGCTTCCCTTTTATACCCAACAATCTTCCACAGAACGGGCCGGGCCAAAACTGATCCAAAAAGAACAAAATATTTCGGCGCACAGGAATCTCGGTCGGAAATCTCGGTCGTCGACCGAGATTTTGGAATGTCGGGACCGAGATTGGCTTCGTGTTTCAGCATGAGGGAAATCTCGGTCGGTGATCTCGGTCAAGTCTCAGAAATCTCGCCCGAGATGGCACAAATCTCGGCCGAGATTGGGACCGAGATGGAGACCGAGATTCGCCGACAGAAACTTCTGGAATGGAATCTCGGTCAAGATGGCTCGAATCTTGGCCGAGATATCTGGGAACTCGGCCGAGATCATGTGGATCTCGACCGAGATTGCTCTAATCTCGTGCATTCCTTCTTGTTTGCTCGTGGCTTGTCTTTTCCTCCTTTCCCGTGCATGCGTGATCGCTCCAAAGCGTCCATTCCGAGGCTTGGTCCTCAAATGCATCGTTTTAGCTCCAAAACACGCCAAAATACCTACAAGAGCACCAAAAGCGTGTGTAGACATCTATACTCGCAAAGTTGCACTAAACAAGTATAAAGAACACAAACTAAGGCTAAAACATGCATGCGGAAAAGGAAAAACTAACTAAATACTTTACTAAACTAGGTCGATAATTCATGTTATCAACATGATTTCAAACAAGCTAGAATAAACCCTAAATTTGCACTTTCAACTAGAGAAGTTTAAATATTTACATCCTATATTTTTATAATCAATTTGAATAATATAATAAATCTCAAAACATAAACTTAGTGATTATCTATATAAAATGTTTAACTCATACACATTACATTTATAATTGTATGTTTGACATAACCCTGAACCTTAATCCTATCGAATTGTTTGAACTTTTTAATATAAATTTTAATATAAAATTATTCATTTTTAAAGCTAAACACCTAAACATAACCCTAAATCTTAATCCTATTTCTGAACAAAAACTCTAAACTAAAAACACTGCGTTTTTTTTTGGTTGAAGGAGAGGCAATTGTCTCCGAAAATTGGTGCATCGGTTTTAATTAATATGCAGTTATATATTTCAGTATTAATGGATTATTGTTCTAGGTGGTCACTAATCGCAAGAAGACTTCCGGGTCGAACCGATAACGAGATAAAGAACTACTGGAATTCTCGTTTAAGCAAGAAAATAGCGCAAGCTCGTGACCATAGAAATGAAGACATTAATGGAGGCTCATCTTGCTCAGAAACAGTATTGAGATTTGATTCAAATACCCAAATCAACAGATTTGAGGGATCCTCAAAGGGAGATGAATCAGAGACAAACCTATTTGATGCAGATGATTTCTTTGACTTCTCCAATGAGGACCCTTCAAATCTTGAGTGGCTTAAAAGATTCATTTCACTGTAGATTCATGCAATTGAATAGCTAGGTTTAGTCACGTACCATTTATATGGGGTTAGGGAATCTGAGCCTAGTATATAAGTTCAGTTAACTATTTTTTTTTATTGTCGATTGATTTTGGGATGAAACTCAGCTCATTAACTTTATATGCTAGACTTGGATCGTTCGTAGCACACGACCCCACTTTACATTCCGTATGGGTCGGGCATTTATAGTTATATCTCTTCTAAACACATTGAAAATTTCCGTGTGAATCGTTATTATGATTGGGAATATATGTTATTGTGAGCGAATATTCACCTCTTTAATTATAAAAATATCTTCTTTTTTCACCAATTTCAAATCATATATGTGGATTATTATTATTAGAAACAAGTATTATTGACATGTGTTGAGTTCAATCTTAAAATTAATTAATAATATATAGAAGGGGTTTATTGAATTTATATATTGACCCGCTATCGATCTTTTTATTATCGATGTGAGAACATTTTAGCTTTCTGAAACGATCTAAATCTGACGGACATATACTACTTTAAAATTTAAAAGTTGATTATACAAAAATAAGTTGTTTGTAAACCAATGATTTTGATTTGTTAATCTTAGACATTGTTTAAGACAATTTTTTACAGGTTATGAGATTAGCAGATAAGAGTGAACACACCTTGAATGATTGAGATATTTTTACAACTCATGTAATATTGTGGGAAAAAAAACTAATAATTTATTTATACATTGGATTCTAATTATCCTCGCTGTGGACTGATGTACTGCAACCAAAAGTACGTTGCTAAATTGGCATTCCGAATTAATGTGTGTAGTTGTCTGAATAAGTAAAAAAGTGTATGATCAAAGCAAGGAGTTTTTTAAATTGAAGATACAGACTACTTGGTTGGCCCACCTTGTTCTCAGCTGTTTAAGTTAGAGTTGGGCTCGGTTCAAACCGAACCGTCGGTTTTCAAACAGGCTCAAACTGTCGGTTTGACCAAACTGGCGGTTTAGGTTTGCCGATTTAAGTTTGGGCCGGTTTATGGTTTAGGTTTAGGTTTGGACCGGTTCACGGTTTAGGTTAACCTAAACCGCCGGTGTTCAAGTAGTAGGTTTAGGTTTGGCCTGGGCCTAACCTAAACCGGCAGTCTGTAAACCTAAACCGGCGGTTTAGGTTTCCAGTCCATCTCTAGTTCAAGTAACAAGTTTTAGTATCATTTGAGAGCTTTTGGTGTACGTTTGGGTTTCGATTTTGGGTTGTATTTGTTGATTGGTGGGTCTGGTTTGTTTAGGAAGGATTAACAGTTTTTAATCGACTATAAGGTCCTAGATCTTCGACGTAGATTTTTTATTAGCTTTTAAAATTTAAAATGGTGGGGTTGTTTGGTAGCGTAGGTTATTTATTAGAATAGATTTTTCATTAATTTTTTATGTAAACTTTTAGGACATGTTCAGTGAAGTGAGATTTTTTGCTAGTTTAAGATTTTGGGTAATTTAAGCTTTTTTGGTAGATTTTTGGGTGAAATATTGAGTAGTTTTTTAAAATATGAAAATCTAATGAAAAAGCTAAAAAGGATTTGATATGTCGAGATTTAAGGATAGATTTTTGGGGTAAAATTACAAAAAAGACAAGTATTAAAAATATGTAAATGGATTTGAGAGTAAATTGGACCAAAATTATGAAAAGCTAATAAAAAAGCTTTCTCACAAAAGTTTCAAAAATCTCTTGAAAAAGATACCCAAAAAAGCTACAAAAATTTAATCTCCACAAAAATCTCCTCACACCAAACACCTATTAGCTTTCAAAATTTTCAAAGCTCTCCAATAATCTAGCGAAAAAGCTCTAACGAACAAGACCTTAGTTTTGAAAAGCTAAAGAAGGACAACTTCTTGGTTAGATTACCAAATTTATTC
The DNA here is from genome assembly GCA_002319775.1 of Fagopyrum tataricum. Lineage (NCBI taxonomy): Eukaryota > Viridiplantae > Streptophyta > Magnoliopsida > Caryophyllales > Polygonaceae > Fagopyrum > Fagopyrum tataricum. The sequence goes on along the minus strand of CM008283.1, from coordinate 18,811,815 downwards.
TGAAAAAAATGGGGTAGAAATGATATTTTTGTTTAGCAAATACAAACTAGTCCTCCTAATTATCTAGTAAAATTTTAATTCAAAAACCAATTAATAATAGGGATAAAAACAAAATTTAATAGGAATGTTAAAATAAAGGCCTATAAATACAATTCATCTAGTTACAGGAAACCCTATTCCATTCCGAAACCCTAGCCACCCATATCCGTCAAACCCTACAACTTCTCCTACCTACTGCCGTCGGAACTGCCGGGAATAAGAGAGTAGATAACAATTGGAAACTCGGAACTGCTACGAGCCACCACCTTCGTCGTCACTCATACCGTCGCCAGTTATAGAACCGAACCACACCGGCAGTAATGGAACTGAACCAGATCCATTAGTGATGAACCAAATCCGCACCACGCCGGAAAGATCGATTTGCGCTAGATCGATGCATTGTTTACGGGTTTGGATTTAGTCTTGCCATTTTAATCTAATCAAGGTAATTACGTTAGATTCATTACCCCTCTATTTCCAGATATTACCTAATTCTCGTTGCAAAAAGGCTTGGCTGCCATCGTCGTCGAAGGGCTTGACCGCCATCTTCGCCGGAGGGCTTGACTGCCATCGTAGCCAGTGTAACGCCCCAAAAATGAGAAAACGCTACAGCGCCAGGAACCCGAACAAGGATTCCTTAAGGCTAAATGAAACAAGAAAAGGGTGGAAAGAGAAACTGAAACTCATAAACAAATATCCATAAACCTGCAACATAAAGGTATAGCAACCCAAAGTAATCTCATGCACGAGATAAAATGACAATTGGTCAAATCCATAGCCAAGAACAATAACAAGGTTTGGGAATAAACAGTTTCACAACCCAACTGGCATAAAACCAAGAACGAGGAATAAATCTCGAAAGACACAAGACCACTAAACATGCCCTCTCACAAGCTAACTAGACCGCCCGACCTCCATGCTCTTGAACTGATCCTGTACCTGATTATGTCAAAAACATAACCAGCCCCACCGTGGTGGGGTTAGTCTCCAAATAGACTAAGCCGATACATAAGCAATTTAATATACGAACTGCTCAAGCATAAGATCATAAATAATATCACATGAAGCTTAAAAACAAAACACGGGTATAAAAGTACGCATGCTTCACACTTGCAAATGACAACTTTAAATCGAACGATGAATAACTCCAAAACTATAGCTTCAAATATACTTTTACAAATCATTGTAAAAATGCTTTAGATATGCATATGCCAATATTAAATTCATATGTAGTATACTCAAATCTGTCACCTCAAATGACATGTAATAAACATAATGAAATCATGCTTCAAATGTGCTTAAGACAATATCCACAAACATATCCAAATCCAAAACTGTTAACTCGAAAGACATTTATAAATCTTGGTAAAACATGCTCAAATACGCATAAGATGATATCATATCAAATAGGTAGTAATGACCAAATATGTAAACTCAAATACATTTATAACACATGCTCAAAGTCATTTCAAGACGTATACAGATCATGCTCAAAGTCGTATCATATGACGGATATAAATCATTGTCAAAGTCGTGTTTTGTGACGTATATAAATCATGCTCAAAGTCATATCATATGACATGTATATGTATTGCTCAAAGTCGTTTCATACGACATGTATAAATCATGCACAAGTCACCTCAAATGACATATATAAATACCATACAAAAACATACTCGGGTATTCCTTATTTCAAAACTGTACTTCAAATACAATTTGATGTTAGTGTTTAAAACATGTCCAAGTACGTATTGAACACGAAGGTACCTTCTTCCCGACATGAGTTGGGATTTCAGAAGTCACGGATCAGATGACTCCTTGCTCAACAAACGCATAATCGGCGCAAACCTCGGCCCGCACAAACCACTCACTCCGGGTGAAAATGGCCCGCCTTAACTCGAGGCGCGTAAAAACAATAGCTCAAAACAAATCATATTGGCCGGTGCCACTTCCTCACCCGCACAAATCATGACCATAGGTAACATGGCCCGCGTAATTCGAGGGTTTGAAATAAATGTCCTCCAATGCATAATATTGGCAAATTTGCCGCTCAAGCTCAACCAAATCAAATCAATGCTTCCAAAATCAACACTTGCAAACTTCTTTAAAATACCACGAATGAGTTAGCTCACAAATGCAATGCAACTATGCAATAAACAACATTGAACAAAATCCCGCTCAAGTCGAAGACACTTTCATAATTAACGATAACTCATGCTTTCAATATCAACAATAACTCATGCTTTTAAACAACTTCAAAGTATGACTTATCAAATGCTTATTTCATAAATAACAAATCAACATGTGGAAACCTCAAAATCATCATGCAAACATATAAATGATATTTAGCTTAAATCATGCTCATATAAACGCCCACAAGAACTTGCCTCAGTAGGTCTTAATCAACGTCACACGACTATTCCTCAAGCAACACGGTCACACTCAGTAAATCTCACAATCAACCTAACATCAATTAATTTTTCTCAATCAACACTTATACCTATAATCATATAAACATACACAAATCACCACTTAAAAAGGATAAGTCGAGTTACCTAAACCCAACTCGAACGGGTCAAAGACAAATGTTAGATTTCAGAAATTCCCTTCGATTCACAACAAAAACGCCAACCTAAACCAATTAAAAATGCAATTCAACATTTAATTCATCCAATTTAAATCTCCATTTAAACCAATTTAATCAAAACCCGGAATTAGGTTAAAATTATACCCAAACACGAAATTAGGGCTATAGCTTCAAGGTCGAAATGGATTAACGGAACGACAGCCGGAACTAGGCACCACCAGCGGTTTCCGGTGAGCTGCAGCGGTGGAGGCGACTGGAGCTGACTCGGGGTGGTGCTGGTGGCAGAGGGTGACACGAGCAGAGGTGAGCGGCGCAGATCCGGACTCACGCAGGGGCTCGCACAGAGGGAGGAGGAGACGACTGTAGAGGCTTGCGCGGGAGGTCGGCCGGCGGGGTGACGCGAGGTGGCCCGGCTGTCCTGGGCTAGCTCCGGTCGATGGCAGTTGGAGGAGTGGCTGAGGAGGAGCCCTTGGGGTTTCAACGTGAACGAGAGAAGACGAGAGAGGGAGTCGGCTGAGAGGGAGTGAGGAGGAGAGAGAAAGTGAGGGTGAGGGTTTGTTTTTTTTAACCAAAAACAAACCGGAACATTAAACTCCTATCCGTTTTAAATCCCGTAAAAATTTTCCGAACTCGTAACCAAAATATTATACGGAAAATATAAACACACAACCACCCAAGCTATATAAATATAAATTATAATACGAGAAAATTTTAAAACGCACCATAAAATTAGGGCGTTTCAGCTAGAGAGCTAGGCCGCCATTCATGGCGGGGAAAAGCTTGCACGTACCTACAAAGAAGATGGAACTTAGGGTTTGGATCTAGGGTTTGTGTACATGGAATTTAGGGGAGAGGCTTGTGCAAAGGGCTTGTGTATATCTATAGGCTTGTGTAAATCGATATCGATAGGCTTGTGTAAATCGAAATCGATAGGCTTGTTTAAATCGAGCCTTGTGTAAATCAAGCCTTGTCGGATGATTTGTATAAGGCCGGTTTCTGTACAAGATTTGCATTATAGTTATGAAACTCGGACCTTGTGTAACCTGATTCGACGGACCTTGTGTAACTCGGTTTAGTAAATAGGTTATTATATAAACAACAAATACACAAAGTAGTGCTTCTGTAAATCGCTGGCCTTGTGTAAATCGATAGGCTTGAATATTTTTAATTTTTTGTAAATCAAGTTATGTTTGTGTAACACTCGTTTGTTTAAGTATGCATTAAGTATATCACATTCACAGCTACGGGATGAAAACTCCAATCTGGCAAAAAGAATGCGCCCCTCTCAACAGGCTCACGCGCCCCTCTCTTCGGGGATTTTCTAGGGTTTGTACCCTTCTAACCCCCAATCTGAATCGTTGGTTTTGGTCCTTCTTGTCGACTACCAGCCTTGTAGCCTCATGTCTACATCTTGAATCTACCTTCTGTGAATTTCGGCTTCAATGGGAGATTTGGTGCCGTTCGTTGAGTCTTTGCCTTCTGATCCATGGTTGGACGATGTTTCGATCGAAAGAGTTCTACTCTTGCCTAGTTAATGGGCTCCTTGATGAAATCAGTGTTGATGAAGGCTCTTGTCGTCTAAATCCTTTGCCCTTACTTTAGTCACTGCTAAAGACGAACCTCTCTCCACTGCTTCGAAATCAAAAATTCAAATCTAAAAATCCTTCGACCCTCTGCTTCGGCCTTCCTTGCTGGTTCTGGTTGAAGTTCTTCGAAATCCATACGTTTGGAGTTGCACTCAAAATCTGGAAGCTAAAAGTAATCAAGGAAAAGGATTGCTCTGAGTATCGTTATCCTTTATGTCGGACAGAAGTTGGCACATGGGAGGTTTTTCGGCGCCGGTGGTTGGGGCTTTCTGTCTCCGATCATACCTCATCTACGACCAAAGAATTTCTTCTTAGTTTCTCAAGTGAGCTCATGTGTAAGTTTTATGGGTCTTCTATAATAATCATTTTCAACAATGATCCTTTGTTTTTCTTCTCTGAACATGCCATAAGCTCCTGCTTATGTGCTTTGAACAAAACCTGGATTCGTCTGGGATGCCAAACTCACTCTTGCTTGAGAGTAAGCACTAGAGTCGTACCAAAGAAAACTAGAAACATAATCAGATGTAATTTATTTCAACTGTACGTTTGTTCTCTACCTGTGATTGATATTTACCTTGATGTGGAGTGTCTGCAACCTTTCTTTCTTGAACAAATTCCACTATGGTTGGATGTTGGTATAAAATTTGTGATATTAGTATATCACGGGTTCGATTTTTGGCAGTAGTGATTTTCTTTGCTGTCTGTTTTTGTGATCATAAGGAAAGAAAATGAAGTTTTGCTATCAATTTGGCCGAACAGATACATTACAATTCGGGAAAGTGAATACAAGAATATGAATGTATTGGGACCTGGTCCTGGGCCGGTTATGAGATCAAAGTTAGCAAAATATAACAAAGTGAAATATAATAATTCTAAAGTTAGTGGTAGTTCATGCTTTATCTACATTTGTATGAATTGTAGCCTTGGGTGTTAACTTTGGGCAGTTTAGCTATGGCCTTTATGAACAGGAACAGGTTGAACCCTGCTCGTAAACGGTGGTGTTGGTATATATGCATGTCTGCTAGTTCTTCTTTGAAATCTGGTTGGCCGTGTATCGGCCGCTTTCTGTACTGGTGTATGATCAAGAAGTGGGATTTCTCTCATCTGCCTTCTCTATGGATCCAGCTATGTGCACATGGCTGGTTACATACTTGTGTAGATCGAATGAAGCCCATCGCATTTCTGATAAATTTACTCTAACAGTAGATATTTTTTAACATGGGCCTGTTCATGGTGTAAAAGTGAAATCTGGGCTTCTAGCATATCGACTTATAAGTTTAGGCCTGTTCACATCGCAACTAATAGAAAAAAACGACTACTAGACTAGACTAGTAGTTGAGTGCTCTTTGTTGTTCGGATCTTGACCGGGTCCGAGCTTCCCAAGCTCCATGCTGTTGGGGAACTCTGCAAGGGTCTTACCACCTTCTGGATGTACTATATTTGAGTCTTTGGAGTACTTTGGGATTATATTCCGCGCTGAGGATTTGTGCTTGTGGGCTAGGGTGAATATTGCAGACCAACGGATCTGGTGGTCGACAATCGTTCGGACTTGGTAAAGGTTGTCACATCACCTGTAGTAGGACAGAGGACTTATCGCGATGCCCGCGGACCAATTTACGATGTCTCCGTCGCTGACGTTCGTCAAGCAGGCCACGTGGATTGGCCAGGGTCTTCTTCGGCTTTAGCTGGTCATGGCTATAATGTACTCTTTTCCTTGGATTCATTGGAACCTTCTTTTTCTTCAGAGCCCAAGAAAGATCGTGTTTAAATAGTGAAAAGTTAGCGGCATGTCTGGTCCGATCTGAATTCAGGCACGGCCGGCCCGCCCGTCTACTGCTAGGTCCGGGAATGGTGCCAGGCGAGGGCGCCGCTATGCCCCGCTGCTCTGCTGCGGCCGGCAGGCTTGTTGGTCTCCTAGGAACTCGTTGCTTGAGTTTTGGTGGAGGAGAATAGGTTTGGCCTTCAGTCACAATCTGAATATTGATATGATTCGAACTGAAACTCAATTTAAATTTTGTACAACGTACGAACTAAGTAATATTTTCCATGCAGATAAAAGGTTAACCTGTGTGACGTTTTTCGTCGTGGTCTCTAAACACCAACTACTTACTCGATCCATGAAATTGGGCTACCTCGGCGTCTCGGGTTTTTGGCTCTTCACCTCTGACTTTGTGGAGGCTCGCTCTAGGCCTTGTGAGCCGCTTCTTAAGTTGTATCACCTGATGGTTATTCTTCTCGTAATAGCCCTTAAGTGTGTCTACTTATCGAATTATCGACCTATAATGATCGATTTTGAACGAAAAATGTTTTAACACCATTTTAAAATGAAGATTGCGTATGGGGATTGTCGGGGTATGATGAAGAAAAACTTTTGGACGGATCTCAAATTACTACTCAAAACGAACATATTGACATGATTATGTTAGCTGAAATTAAAACTGAAAAAGAACCTAATGAATCATGTTGGCGCAGTGCAGGTTTTGATTCTTGCGCGTTTATTCCGTCTATTGGTCGTACGGGTGGCATGTGTTTACTTTGGAAAAACTATAAATTAGTTAACAAAAAAATAAAAATTACTCAGCTGGATGAGCGTCTCCTTGTTATGGAACATCGAAATCTCGAGATCAATTTCTCTTGCAATATTATTTTTATCTATGCACCACCGCAGGAAAATGCTAAAGATGCATTTTGGGAGTTGTTGACGAACTTGGTTCTTAATCTAAATCTCCCATCGTTAATCATGGGGGATTTCAACGAAATCAGTTGCCCTTCCGATAAATTGGGTGGTGTTTATCCTAATAAAAACAGATTCCATAGAATAAATAACATTATGCAAAATTGCAACCTTGTTGATCTTGATACAAGGGGTAACAAATTCACCTGGAGACGGAAAAAAGATGGAGATAATAATACTTTTGAGAAACTTGACAGAGTGTTGGCCCACTTCAAGGTTTTAAACCATTATAACCATGTGAACGTTTGGAACCATGCATTTGCTTCTTCTGACCACTGTATGATTTCTATCCACCTCAACCTAGCAAAACAAAAATTCAAAAATAAACCGTTTAGATATGAACTTATGTGGAATGATAGGCAAGATAGTGCAAATATCATTAAACAAGCATGGCGTGCCCATTTTCCAGGCACGAATATGTTTAAACTGGTAAAGAAAATCCATCAAACAAAGGTTAAAATTAAACAATGGAGCAAGGAAAAATTCGGAAACATTAATAAACAAGTCAAGAAAGTCGATTGTGATATTGAGAAATTGCAAAATCATAACTATAGAAATTTCTGTCAAGAAACCAATGATAAACTAATTAGGCTTAGTAAGAAGAGAGAATGCCTGATAGATTTTCAACAAAAGTATTGGAAACAAAGAGCAAAAGCGAACTCTTTCGAAAAAGGCGATAAGAACACGAAGTATTTTCATAGAAAAGCTACAGGCAGGAGGAATAGGAAAATAATTAATAAAATCAAGAATAAGGATGGTCATTGGATAGAAACATATGAGGAGATTTATCGGGAGTTCCTCTTTGATTTTAAAAACAGATTCAGTGCTACTACGAGTGATAGGAACCTCTGTGATCGCTTCCTCCAAGTTATATCCAAAGAAATTAACAATGAAGACAACATAGCCCTAACTAAACCCTTCTCAAATAGTGATATCAAGAATGCGGTTTTCGATATCGGAAGCGAGAAATCCCCCGGGCCGGATGGTATGTCGGCGGGTTTTTTCCAGAAACATTGGGATATTGTTGGCCCGGCCGTATGTAGAGCTGTTAAAAGCTTTTATTATTCGGGAAAATTATTGAAACAAGTAAATCACACCTTTATAACTCTCATTCCAAAGATTGATAACCCGGTATCGACAAAAGACTTTAGGCCGATTAGTCTGTGCTCCAAAACTTATAAAATAATTGCAAAAATCTTAGCTTATAGAATCAAGAATGTCCTCCCAAAATTAATCCACCCACTTCAAAGTGCCTTCGTCCAAAAAAGAGCTATTCAGGATAATATTCTGATTGCACACGAAATTTTCCACAGTTTCAGAACAAAAAAAAGGAAAAGAAGGATATATGACAATTAAATTAGATATGAAAAAGGCTTATGATAGAATGGAGTGGTCTTTTATTAAAGCAGTCCTCGATAAATTTGGATTTGACCCCAAATTCTGCAATTGGATCATGGAATGCATATCGACAGTTTCTTACTCCATCCTAATCAATGATAATCCTTCTGAACTGATAACCCCTAAGAGAGGACTACGACAAGGGGATCCCATATCCCCTCTGATCTTCAATCTGGGAGCAGAAATCCTTATGCGAAATATTCAGAAAGAATGCGATCAAAATAAGAAGAGCATAGGCTTCCCTATCTCGAGAAGAGGGACCTACATCCCTTTCTTAGCCTTTGCGGATGATATCATAATTTTCACCAAAGCTTCGACTAATGCTAGCTCCAGGATTTTGGAAATCCTGAAGGGGTACTGTGATATTTCGGGCCAAAAAATAAACCTTCATAAATCCGCTTTCCAAACTTCGAGTAATGTAGAAAACGTTATCAATCGTCAAATCCAGTTGTGCCTTGGTATTCCAAGCTCTAGATGCCTAGAACAGTACCTTGGATGCTCAATCATTAATGGGAAAGTAAATAAGAAGGTCTTTGAGGATGTAATCACGAAATCTAAACTTCAGATTTCTAAATGGAAGGCCTCAACCTTATCTCAAGAAGGTAGAACTACACTTATTAAGGCTAATCTAAACGCCAAACCCAATTTTATAATGCAAAGCTTCATGCTACCGGCCAACATCCATAAAGAGCTAGACCAAATCAACAGGAATTTTTTTCTGGAACAAAGGCACAAATTTCCATCCTCTCATTAGCTGGGACAGAATTTGTAGACCTCGGAAATTTGGTGGTGTTGGCATTAGGAAAACCGAGGATATGAATAAAGCACTCCAAATGAAATTGCTTTGGAAAATCTTAAACGAACCTGAGAGTATTTGGTAAAATCATTGAGGAAAAATATTTGAAAGGCTCTATTTTATGGAACTACGAGGCCAGACAGAGTACGTCTTCGCAGTGGAAGAAGCTTATGAATCTAAGAGTTGATTTCTACCTTGGCTTTAGATGGAATATAGGTGATGGAGGTACAGTGAAGTTCTAGAAAGACTGTTGGATTGACAACAAACCGCTCTACAAACTGTGTTATAACCCAAACGTTATCCCTAATGACATTGTTGTTAATCATTTCATCCATGAGAATAAATGGGATGTGAACAAAATTGATAATGAACTTGGCAATTTTCTACCATCTGAAATCATTAAAGCGATCAAATCGTACCAACTACCGAAATCCTTTATTCGGGATCGTCTCTATTGGGCCCCTTCTGAATGTGGTAATTTTACAACGAAATCCGCTTTTAACTTTATTTATGAAAGAAGTAATCTTCCTTCTAATGAAAATGATTGGATTTGGGACTTGGATATTCTTCCCAAAGTCAAGAACTTTCTCTGGAAATTATCTATCAATGGGCTTCCAACGAAGGAAAATTTGGAAAAGTAAAAAGTCTTTGTCCCTATGGAGTGTTGTTTTTGTGATCACCCTTTTGAATCAGCTGACCATTTGTTCTTTAAATGTCAATTCCTGATGGACTCTGTGACTAATCAACGGATTAAATGTGCGGTAAACACTTCTGGAAGAAGTAGGATGAAGATACTAGATAGGATTAACTGGTTGAGGGCAATCCTTTCGAGTGTCGACTTTAACTTCCTAATCATGACCTGGTGGAACATTTGGACCAATAGGAACCAGAAAATTTTCAGTAATAAAGAACCTCAAGATATTGAACATAGTGTTCGCAACCAAATTAAAGATTGGCAGCAACTAAATAAAAAATCAAAAATACGCAAAGAAAAGATAAATAAGCAAAGAAGGAAAACGAAAAATATCTGTTGGACTAGACCTGAAAAAGAATTTATTAAACTTAATTTTGATGGATCTAAGAAAGTATCTGGGAACTCAGCTTATGGCTTTATCCTTCGGGATCATAATGCTTCGACAGTCTCCCTAGGCTTTGGACAATGTGGCAACATATCTGTCCTGCAAGCCGAAGCTTGTGCGCTTAGGGAGGGACTTGTTAAGGCATATGATTTGGGGATTAAAAATATTGAGATCGAGGGAGATAATCTCTCGATTATTAATTCGATTAAGCAAACCTGGAAACCCCCTTGGGAACTCGATCTTCTTTTGTCTGACATTACTAATATTTTAGTTGGTTTCTGTCAGGTTAAAATTAGGCATGTTTTCAGAGAGGTCAACGGGGTTGCTGATTTGTTTGCTGATCTGGGCTTTTTGGATCAAGCGGCAGCCAGCTCGTCAATGTGTAGAGTTGAGGAGCTCATCCGGAAGGATGCTCTAGGGAGGAGAGTCTCGAGGAGATGATTCTCCCTAACCGCTTACCTTATATTATCAAAAAAAAAAGTATGCATTAAGTATAAGTTTACAAAAAATAATAATAGATTATCAAGTTCAATTAGTCTATCTGTTATCAAGTGGGATGGACTGTTAGTTAGAGTTTGAAACTCACAAACTACGAGATATAAATTTTGGACGGACCTTGTGTAGGTTGGGCCTAAGCTTGTGTAACTCGAATGCGTCTTATTAGGTTTGAACTTTATTAAATAAATTTGACCTGAACTTTACTAAATAAATTGTTTTTAAGTAAATTAAAATTACCAATTAACTCTTCAAATTAATCATAATGTCTCAATTCCCCATTTCTTATAGCCTCTTGATTTGTTCCCCATTTCTTATAGCCTCTTGATTTGTTAAGTCTGTCTAGCGAATCGAATACCGTTCTTTCATATAAAAAAATAAAGATAGAGTTAAAAATAAAGTACGATGAACTTGTAATGTCAAAGCAAACAAGCACAAATATCAAATAGCAAGACAATGTCTTACAAAGACAAGATCACAAGACGAGAATACACAAAGAAATTTAAAAAAAAAAACAAACAAGCGAGCGATTCTATGTGTTTGTCTCATCAAACTCAGGAACAGGCAAATCATCTTCATCGAGTTCACCCATCACCCAATCCCCATCTTTAAGAACCATCCCTTTGTTCTTCTCCACCCACCACGACCCCGGAACCTTACACTCATCCTTTAAAAAGTCACAGGACTTATTAACCAAAGCCAAGCTCCTCTTTATCGTCTCCTTAAACTCAGCTTCCTTGCCATTCCAGCCATTGACGACGTGGACCATCGCCTGAAGGTTGTGCCAGTCGCCGGGGTGCTTCGAGTCCTTGAGGTATGGAGACTTTCTCGTGTCTATGATTAGATCAGTGCCCGTGTTGACGTAGCCCATGATCCGGGTCGGGTAGTGTGGGATAAGGTCGATCTCGTTCTTGATGTGTAGGGCCTTGAGGTTCGAGTAGGAGTTGAATCTGTCGTTGAAGTTTTTGTTGCCGACTTTCGGGCAACCAAAGATGATGGCGCAGATTGGGATCGATTGGGTTAGATTCTCGGCTACGTCGAAAGCGCTCACTACGGAGAGGCTTGCTCCTAGGCTGTGGCCGGTGAATGTTATGCTCAGCTTTTCGTCCTTGTACCTGTTCGATTCATACATATATCATATATGCACTCAAAATATGAGTATCGGTTCACATATTGCAAATAATCCACCAATTTTATATACTAAGTCCGTGACGGATAAAAAAAATGTGTTAAGACCGACAAGTCTAACAACAAATTGTTATTATACCATGTGAAATTTTGTTGGATCGACGATCGATCACGTGGTAGTTTCATCGTATGACCCAACGCAGATGCGTGTTGATCCAAATCCCAAATAATAAGCCTAGTAAATAGAGATGTCAATGGATTGATGTGACAAGTCGATGACTTTGATTGTCACCCAACCCATCACCCACTAAGGGTATTATCCGCATTCAGTCCACCCGTATTCAACAATACAACGGGTGTATATGGGTGTTCTACACCTTATCCGCATTCAGTCGATGACCTTGGGTGTTCTACACCTTATTATAAGTTTGCAAAAAATAATAAATATTTTACTGCAAATCAACAACATACTTTTATTTAACTAAAAATAACATAAGATTGTACTTAATATTTAAACGGGTGTATATGGGTCGGATGGGTAGATGAAACGTTAATGGTCACCCGGATCATATCATGTCATATCTACCATCCACTTTCACCCATGTTTTAAGGTTCTCACCCTTTTTCGTTGGCTCAAATAATCAGGTATCCAATACCCGACGGATACAAGTGAATATGTAATCTCTTCGAGTAAAAATTTCATTTACAATTGGAATAGGAAGAGTCTCGTCCACCTTATTTATTAAGTTCGTTATTTTTTTTATCATCAATGAGATTACTCGTTAATATCCGTTTCTTTTTCCCAGATTTTAATAATTTTCTTAAAAAGTAACAAAAAAATAATAATTGAAAAAACCTTTGAATGAGGTAGTTGAGCTTGGCGAGAAGCTGAGTCCTGACACTGGTCTTAGTAAAGGGAGATTTGGGGTCATCGGAGACGTAGATGGTCATCCAGCCCCTCATCACCTTAGGGACATGGTCGTCGTCGTCGTCCTGGTCGTCCTCCGGCGACTGGCGCAGAAGCTCCTGAGCAGAGTCGAGATCAGCCCCAAGGATATCAATCCACTCATAGTTCCGAGTGGTTCCACGCCAGGCGACATAGATATCGCGCCTCCCAAGCTCGGCGGCAAGACGGTCGTTAGAAACAGCGACATAGCCAATCCAATTAGACTCACGGTCCCACCGTTCCCGGGACTGTGACTTCAAAAGAAACGCCTCCGGGACACTGACACGAGCAGTGGCGTAGAGGAAAGAGACGACATCATAATCGTCGGCCTCCGGGAAGAGCACTTTGTCGAGGAGCGATTTCTTGCCGTAGCGACTGCAACCGCAGTACTTGGAGTTCTGATCGTTGATGAAAGTGTCGTATGTGACTTGGATTAGGTCACCACACCGCAAAATCAACCGTTTCAGATCCAAATCCGGTGGATCCAGTATCTCTTCCCAGTTCCGGCTTCCAAGGAGCTCCTCCCATGCCGGCTGCTGCTGCTCATCCACTTCCCCCATTGATAATTGATAGTTGATCGATACTGAACAAGGCTATTATCCAGGGTGGAGAAGAAGATTGGTTAGATCGGGTGTTTGAGGATAATTGGGTATGGGGTGATACGCTGCGTTTTGATTGGAGGATATAAAGTAGATATGAATGGGTAGGTGTGGATGAGATTAAGATGGAGTTTGTATTCATAAATTATAAAATAAAGCCACAGTTCTGTCGGCTAATTATTTTTTTTGGTGGTCTCCGATACATCATCGATCTTGATTAACTTATTAGGGAATCTTATAACATTTTAGTTGAGCTACTCTATTTGTCTTCAATTCTTCATTATTCGTGTTGACTTGTTTGATTGGCGTTTCAAACCTCTTTTAATATATATATATATATATATATATATATATATATATATATATATATATATATATATATCCCTTCTGTTTGAATATCTGCAATTAAAATAAGCAGTTGGAATATTTAAAAGCATTGTAGTTTCAATTAATTCAGATAGATCTGAAATAGTATTCAGATGTAACTATTTGCTGCAGCATAATTCTAGCTTTCAAGGCATTTGTTAAGTTTCAGCTTTGTACCTTCCTTCTCAAATGTCTATGACAACTTCACAATACAACATTTTATAGATAAGGTTTAAATGTTTACGACCATTTAGCTACTTTAAATTATGTGTTATAATTTTATTTATTTTATATTTAATATGTATAATTTTTATATTTTTTTAAAAAAAATATATATATAAAAACGGACCCGGCCCGTCCGGCCCGAAGCCCGCTCCGGGCGGGTATGGACAAGATCTTAGGCCCGAAGTCCGGCCCGCAAAAAACGGGTAAAATATTTATGCGAGCTCGGCCCGAGTCCGGCCCGGGTCCTCTACTTACTAGTTTTTCCACAATCATAAATGTTTTATCTTCAACTTGGTTTTTAAGAGGTTTCTCCATAATTTTTATTGTTTTACCGTTTATCTCCCACATTGCATCGAAATTCGGTTTCAAGGTATGATCAGGGATTCATTAGTCTTTTTCATTGACGTATTTTTTCCGGCCTTGTAATTCCATATATAGGATCCTCTAACGTACTTAATTACTCTCTACTAGGCCTAGGCATCCCCGGACTTGGCCCGGGCTCGCATAAAAAATTTACCCGTTTTTGCGGGCCTGACTCGGGCCGAGCCCGGCTTCGGGCCTAAGATTTTGTCCATACCCCGCTCGACGTGCTTCGGTCCGGCGTCGCGGGCTCGGGCCGGGCCCGTTTTTATATACATTTTTTAAAAAAATAAAAATTATACATATTAAATATAAAATAAATAAAATTACAACACACTATTCAAAGTAGCTCAATGGCCGTGAACATTTGAACCTTATCTTGGGGTATTGGGTTTGATTTCTACCATTCGCATATATATATTTTACATATTTAAATCAAAAAATAAATAAAACGGGCTGTCGGGCCGGGCTTAGCGGCCCGGACGGGCCTACCTCATGCGCCATACCCGCCCGTTTTCACGGGCGGGCCGGGTTGGCCCGCGTTTGCCCAGGTCTATTCTCTACTACCTTTACCCATATATTATATAGTCCGTCCATTATTTTTCAAAAGCGTTTGATTTTGAGAGCTTTATTCATATCTTTGGTTTTTCTGATCTCACTCCTCCAACTTGTTTTGGTCTACAGATTGTATCTCAGCTCATAAACGGGTTGTAGTTTGCTCCTTTCTTCTAGAAAAACATTCGGTTGATTTGCTCCAACTCCTTTATACAAGCTAAAAACATAAAACTTTGCCCGATAAAGATTAGTTTTCCGTTCATATTTTTCTTGATCAAGGTTGTCCTTTATTCTTAGGATATCGATCAAGCTTTTCATTTAGCTAATTGGATGTTGTCTTGATTTTGTTATGGCATCATCAAAGACATCATATTTACTCTTTGTAAGTGATCGGGCATCCTATGTATATTTCTAGACACTTAGCCACGAAATATCCATGTTAAGTTGAATTTGTCTTTTAAAAGAGGCTTTTTTTTTTTTTTTGTTCTTCTTTGAAAATAATTTTTTGGAAATTTACTTTATTACTAGAGGTTGTAGAAGTTGTTCATGATATTAAGCACTTGATTGTTGACGGATGTAGAAAATTTTGCAAAGATTATTATGTCACGTTCTAATCCAAGAAATACGATGATTAAACTTGAACGTGATATGGGGAAATCAATATTCTTTTTATTTAGTTTTTTTTTCTTAGATCTTTCTATCAAATCCTAGATTAAAAGGAGTAGTGATAGGGAGTTACCTTGACGTAACCCTCTTTTGGGATAAATTGGATCAACGGGTTTGTTAATAACGAAGATATAGTATGAAACCGTCAAAATATATCTTTCAATTCATCCTATGAATTTATTTGAGAAGCCAAATTTTAGTAAGATTTCCAGGGTAAAGGATGATTTCAGCCTATCACGAGCCTTGCCCATACCGAGTTTTATTACCATAAAACATTTTTTTCTTTTTTTTAATTTAAATCCATGAAAGATCTTATGTGCAATAATGTGATACCCAGATTTTGTAAATTTTCATGGTCGTATTAAATTGGATTAATTCGGATTCTTAAATTATCGAGAAGTTAAAAGACAAATTTAATTAGAGATTTGGAGGTACGAGGACGTGGAGTTAATTTGACATTAATTGCGGAATTAGAAAAATTCCGTAAACACTATTCATCATAATCCCCACGAAACCCTAAGTTCACTCTTGGTTTTCTCTCTCCGTTCCACTGTCCCCGCCGGAAACCGGAACCCGGATCCATCTGCTCGTCCTTAACCGTGCCGGAAAGCTAGCAGCTGTCACCAGCCGAAACCCTAGCCGCCACCTTGACTAGACCCGTTCGAAACATTTCCGAAACCGACCCCGGCCACTGAGACCGAATCCTCCAGCCCCGACACCGAGCCACTGTCTCGCCCCGCTCCCTCGCGCGCTGCCCTCGAGTGCACTGCGCAAGCCGTTGTCGCCCTCGCTAAAGTTGTCGCCGCTGGAACAGAGGTGAAGGGAGGAGACGCCGGTTTCTAGACCCGCCACTTCCATTGCCGTTCATTCTCGTCTTCCTTGCCGGAGAAGAAGCAGGACTCGTCGCCTCTGCCGCTGCACTGCCGCTCGTCGCCTCCCTCGCCGGCCGTCAAGCTTCGTCGGGAGCCGCCGCACGAGCCTCGCCGGATTTGCTCGTCTTTGCTGCCACCCACGAGCCGAAGGACGCCAGGCAGAACCAGCCGCCACCACCCTCTCACCGAAACCCTAGATCTGGGTCAAAGAGGGGTTTGACCGAATTTGGGTATAATTACAAAACTGTACCCATACTTCTTATTTGCGTTTATGACCCATATTTCTGGAATTTGTAAATGTGCCCCAAATGGATAATTATAGGAAATAGCCCAAAGTTTGTAATTACAGGATTGACCCAAACTTTTGGAAATTCATAAACGTGCCCTGTTTTGAATTATTACAGAATATGACCTAAATTTATAATTATAGAAAATGTTCCAAACATTTATAATTATAAATTATGGGCCAAGTTTATCAAATGGAGTTAAACTTGTAAAAATGACTTGTTTAGGTTCTTGGAGTTACGCTTGGATGAGAAGTTAGTCCGTTTTGACTTCGATACACGAGACCCTACGTTGGTTGACTTGAGACGTGCTTGATTGTTTGGTTTTGTTTTGGTGGTTATTGCGTTCATCTTTTTGAGGTAATTAAGTCATACTGACTTATTTAGCTGGCGTTCTGTTTCAGGTTAAGTTTGTCGTTAATTGTGAGTAGAACCTATTTTATTTCTATAATCTACCTAGTTATATATTGTAAATATTTATTATAAATTGTGTGTTGAATTATTACCTTTAGGGATTTATACAGTACTTGTTGTTAGTGTGAGTAGTCGAGAATTGTGTTTGTGTTGGGTTGACAAGAGTGGGGTTGTGATAGATAGAATTATGGTTGAGACTGAAACGGATATGGTTATAGTTGAGATTAGAACGGGTAAAGTGTTGATTGAGATTTCTGACAGACTGAGTATGATTGAGATTGTGACAGACCGAGTAGTGACTGCTTTTGTGAGTTGTGTTGAGAATAGGGTAATTGGTTATGTTACACACTGACAGTTACACCTAGAGGGTAATTGGTTATGTTACGCACTGACAATTACACCTCATGATGCTGGATTGCGACAGATGGTTACATGATATATTGGACGAGACTAATTGATTATGTTACGCACTGACAGTTACGCCTAGAAGGTAATTGGTTATGTTACGCACTGACAGTTACACCTCATGATGCTGGATTGCGACAGATGGTTACATGATATATTGGACGAGGCTAATTCGTTATGTTACGCACTGACAGTTACGCCTAGAGGGTAATTGGTTATGTTACGCACTGACAGTTACACCTCATGATGCTGGATTGCGACAGATGGTTACATGATATATTGGACGAGGCTAATTGGTTATGTTATGCACTGACAGTTACGCCTCAAGAAACCGAATGCTGATTGATTTACAGTGATGCGATATGTTGTATTTTGTATGGACAAAAAGTAGAGCAATGATGAGGGTAGAGAAAGATTGGTTGCTATCTACGAGCAGCGATAAGTATAGTCAAGAGTGATGAGAGTTGTTGATTTGATAGGGTTATGATAAGTAATAGTATACCTTGTCTTCTTCCCTTAAGAGAAATCAAAGCCCACATAGTTATCTTACATTTACTTACCTTTTTCGGACTTCCGAGTTGTTTTCGTTACCCCGCTTACCTTTTGGCCTCGGACTTGGCAGCAATGACGCTGTCATCGGTGTTGGAATCCGATTTTGAGTCATACACCGGGGCATTCCGTTGTTTCAGCTTCTCTGCCCTTATCCAAACCGCCGGTTTGGTCCAATTTATTTTTTTTTTCAAAAAAACTAACCAAACCGCCGGTTTAGCTTTCTTTTTTTTTTTTTTAAATCTAAACCGGCAAACCGACGAAAACCTAAATCGTCAAACCTTAACCGGCGGTTTCGGCCGGTTTAAAAACCGCCGATTTGACGGTTTAGGTTAAACCGGCCCCAACTCTAACTCCTTGGATTGGTGAACTAGCTTCGTGATAACTTTTTTTTTTGTTTGTTAGGAATTTTGCGAATATCTTACAGTTAGATTGTTGAGCGGATATTTATCGATCTAAAATGACTAGTTGTAGAGGATTGTCAACCTTTATTATTAAGGGTTTAAAAGTGTGATTTATTTTTCTCATAATTTTATCATTTATGTAAAAGCTTTTGACAATGCAAATTACAATTGATCCTATTATGTTTGGAAGAAGTCCGTCAATTGACATCTCATCGAGGCTCAAAATTTTATCACTTTCAATATCAAAAATAATATTCTTATAATTTATTTGAGAATTGAATTACTAATTCAAAATTTTTCACATCGGACATTTCATTGTTAATCACTTCAAAGTTGTTTGTAATAGACTATAAATCAAGATTCAAGGCAACTCCTAAGTATCCATTCCAAATCACTTAATTTAGAAAAATAAAATAAAATAAAACAATATCAATATCAAGTATCTGCATCAAACTCAAACTCAAAATAATACCAGAACATGTTTGATATATTAATTGATAAATTAACTCTCCAATCAAATGTTTTTCCATTCATCATCCACATCAAGGCATTATGTTGTCCAAGATTTCAAAACAAATCTTTTTTACGTTCGATCTTTTACTATTCGTTTTGGTTTCGAACCTACATTATACCTTAAAATAGCATAAAGTATCCCAGAGAAATGTACAAAAGAAAGTCTTTTATACTTATTTGCAATCCATATATGCATTATTTATCCACTTTTACAAAAAAATATATGTATCTTAATAAACTTACATGTACTCATAAACATCTTTAATTTGTTTAAAGATTGATAATTTAACCCTCCAATCACATGTTATTCCATTCATCATCCACATCAAGGAAAGAAGCCATCTTCTTGAGCTCCAACATTAGGTTAATCTCCATACTTGGTGCACACCTTATCTCTTGATCCTCCTCTACGGTATCCTCGATCTTGATCTCAATACCATTTGCGTCGATTAACGGATCAGAACAAGGCAATGAGCGTAAACTCTTACTTGGATCATCGCCAACATCCTTCGTATTGAACATTTGATCATTCTCATTCCTCAGAAAATAATCATCTAAGTTGTTGGTTTGTGCATGACTTTTTCCTTGTTCAAAGACAATGTCAATGTTCCTTATATCCAAATCCATGAGAAACCCGAGATGATCATCGTTCGCCTCTAACTCCGGCGTTGATGTTGTGGTTGCATTAGTATAGTTGCTTGAATGTTGTCCTTGATCATAAGCCAATGTCCTTCCAAGTTGCTCGTATCCAATTTGTTGTTGAGAAACCGGATTTTCTACAGTAATCCGGTTGCTAAGGCGAATTGGCCTAGTTTGAACTAGATTAGGATTATTTTTTGACACTTGATCATGCTTTACTCTTTTCTTTCTTGGTAAGACAAAAGACGATGGTTTCTTATGGGTCGACAAACGTTTTCCGAGATTTGTGTTCCAATAGTTTTTAATTTCATTGTCTGTTCGTCCCGGTAGTCGTCCGGCTATTAAAGACCATCTGCACACCAAAGTAAAATATTTATATGAATCACAAAAAATAATAAGTAAATGTTATAATCCTTTGGTTTTGATTTGACCGCATGAAATTAAATTTTATAAGGTAATAAAATTTTACATAAATAGCACAATTCTGAAAATATTAACTAAAACCGATAAAGGTGTGAATCAAGAGTTTACTAAACCTAAACATTGATTTATAGATTAATGGTTGTAACTTTAACGTAAAATTTAATAAAATTTCCGATGAAATAATGACTAAGAAGATTGCACTTATTTTTTGAACTTTTTATATTTTTAATTCGGATTTTTTTTCATTGTCAGTCTCCATTTAGTAATAAATTAATAAACTAAAAATTTATACCTACGGCCTTAAATTTATTAAGCGATTATAAACATCAGATTTCGCAATTAAATTCTTTTTTTTACATGTTTTAAAATGTTAGCACCGCGAGATTTATATTTTTAAAAAAAGGATTTTGTACGCCGGTGTCCTTTTTTCGGGAAAAAGAAAAAGGTGCCGACACTCAAATTTTGGGTACTAGCATCATGCGAGTTCCATCAACAACTGATACATTTAAGTTTGCGCAAATAGCATGGCTCTTAATAAATCGAGCTATCAAGCACCTCGATAAATCGACGATCTTAAAAGTTAGCTGAGAATAGTTTTAGTAACTAAAGGGAAGAGTTTTCTAAAAGTAAGTTTGAGAAAGATTTTTGCAGATATTTTTGCAGTTTTTAAAATTATTTTGGTCAAATAATGTATATTTTATTTTTATTTTATCTTATTTAATAAATTTACCATAAAAACTTACTATAAAGTAAATTAATTTTTAAAATTTTATAAAACTCTTCAGAACTCCACTTAAACATTATACCAAACATGCTCTAAATGTTATACGGAGTATTTTGTTAAACTTTTCATATTTTCATTCGGGTCATTTTTTTATTTATCTCCTTTTAGCAATAAATCGACAAATGAATGATCTTATCTTATATCTTTTATATATATATATATATATATATATATATATATATATATATATATATATATATATATATATATATATATATATATATATTAAAGCGGAGGCCTCTATTGCCACGTGTCGCTTTCAGGATTTTTCTCAGCCCAAAGAAAAATTCTCAGGCCTCTGCTGCCACATGCCGCCTTCACGATTAACGTCAACCTAAACTTTTTTTTAATTACGTAATTTAAAACCAATAAAATAATATAAAAAACCTATTTAACCAATTATCAAAAAAGTCCGAATCTCATCGGTTGAAATTGGAAAAAAAAAAATATTTTCTAAATTTTTTTATTTTATTTTCTAGAATCGGAATAATTAAACTTCTTTTCTATTTTAATTTTTTTAATCATTTCATCTGAACTAATTTAATCTTAACAAAAAAAAGGAACAAAATTTTATTTTAGAATCGGAATATTCTAAAATTTGAATTTTTTTAGTTTCTTTAGTTGCGATTAGATAACTAATTAATTTCAAATATATATATTTCACTATACTTTTTATTTTTAAATATTTTTCTTTCAATTAAGTTCGTACAATTTATTAAAACTCAACCCGCACAAGGTGCAGGTAATACATTAATCTTAAATTGTTCACGTAAGATAGGATGGGAAGCAAATCCTTTCAACGATGAAGGTTTCAAAGAAACTATATATTTTTCATAGGTTAAATTATAATTTATTTAGTATAATCTTTTGTGGAGTTTTAAAAAATAAATGAAAATCACGGGTATCTAATATATGGAATTTTTTTTATGAAAATTAATGCTTTAATAGATTACGAGAAGAGTAAGTACTAAGAAAAATTAAAAGTTAAACCATATTCTATAAATAGTACAAAGACACGTAAATAAAGTTAAACTTATGAAGATACAAAAATAAAGCACTCGTACTCAATTTCAACCTTTAATATGCCTTGTATAGATAAATGAGGAGATATTTTGTTTATTTTTTAAACCTATGGGCTCTTTTTTTTCTTTTTTTAATTTTTATCGTCAGTCGTACATTTTATTTTGGAATAAAAGTTTATCTTTATAGAATATAAATATGAATTATTTTTTAGGATAAAAATTTATTTATTTTGACTAAATAAACAACTAATTTATTTTTTATATCTACATCGGGACCTTATAAAATAGAGTGTCCACGTCAAGCGAGCCACATACATAAATACATAAAATTTAATTTTAAACCCAATTGACAATAGGAGAAGTAAACCATGAACTTATGTTTATGACTCATAATATCTTGTGTTATTGATGGGAAATATTTCCTTTTCTTACATTTCAACATGCATTATCTGTTCATTTTATTTTTAAGTATCAATGTTCAATATTTTTAGGGAAGAAAAAAGACGTTTAGTGAATTAAAATTGAAGTAAATAGCATTAAAAAAAAATCTTCTTCGCTCCACAACGAGTCTCCTAATCCGGATCAATCTCTCAATATATATGTTGGTTCTATTATTGGGTCATGTTAGATGAACCCATACATTTATTTATAAAGTTACCCAATGACGCACTTCGATCAGTTGTAAAATTAACTATTTCTTTATAAGGTATTTTTAAGTTCAGACTTCGGGACTTAAATGAGAAATTGATTAAACTCAATTTCGCTTTCGGATTTTAATTTTGCTTTCACACGTAAGTACAAAATTAATTAAACAATTATTTCACATTTCTTAGAATGATGATTAAATGAAATATACTGTTTGCTTAAGATTAATGCTATTATATTCACTAAAAGTGTCAGAATGAATTAACTTTCGTCAGTTTATCTCAAGTAATTATCGAAACAGTATCTGAAAATTTAAAATTGTACTATTAATAAACTATTTCTCAATAAATGAAACATTAAAAAAAACAAATTTGAACATATTTGTTTCTCCAATTTCCACCCGACCCGATCTCTTGTCTTCCCACGAAAGGTACGATACGATATCAAGAATAAATAAGGTGGACTTCCAAAATATTTATTGCTTGATAGATGTTATAACATAAACAACTTGCTATATGAATAATTTTGTATTGGGAATTTGAACGTATAAGTGTATAGACTTTTGACTGTTAGATATGTTGGACGTACGTGACTCACAAGTGACAACTATATTGCTCATATGCCTCAACAAATAACATATACTCTACGTAAAGTATGTATTTATGGGGTCACAACATGACATATATACACCTACCAACATGTGTGTAGAGAGGTTAGTTCTGATCAAAATATTTCTTACGGTATGGATTGATAATTTTATAAAAGTCGTGGGATTATTATATAAATGATTGGATTATAGAAAATGATAAATACTATAGATAATGATCACATAATCAAACCAAAAAAAAAAACAAAATGGAGATTTAAGGGAGAGAAATTATACGTAATTTTTTTTACATATAAATTTGATCATATTTGCTATTTTTTATTAATTATTAATTTATTATTCGTTGTTGACAATCCATTATGTTCAAGTGATAAACATTGAATATACGGCAACGTAAGTGGTCGTACATTTGCATTTCATAAATATTGTAAATTGTTCATTCGTTTTTATAAATTTTTGTCACTCACTATACAAGTTGTTTAAGTGGGTAGCTTTAATATATTATAGACTATTGTTGGGCAAAAATAGATAATCGTGTTCATCACAGTAGTTATTCTTAAAAATTTGTTTATTTTTTCATCTATAATTGTTGTGATTTTACAAAATATTATCGTTTATTTCGAAAACAAGTTTATTTGGCGAAAATAGATGATCGTGTTCATTGCATTAGTTATTCTTGAAAATTGTTTATTTCTTCATCTACAATTGTTGTGGTTTTACAAAATATCATCGTTTATTTCGAAAACATGTTCATTTGATGAACGATGGATAGTAGATGTTCATTAATTATTCATCATATGAGTTATCTTTCATTTATTGTGTGAATGTATATAGTAGAGAAGGAAGAAGGTTCTAGTTTATTATATAATTTAAATCATAAATTCATTCATCTTAATTAGAAAGTAATTGTTTGTAATTTAATTTTCGATCTAAAAATTAAAATAGTTTAAACCAATAATTTATTTTGGTAAAAAAACTCCAAGAAATTCTCACTCCTTCACGTAATAAAGATTGTCACTTGATCTTATTCTGATTAATATATATTATATTTATTTTCACATATTGCTATAATAAAGACCGGGCCTAAATAGAGGCTAATTATATTTGACTGTCGGTTATAGTTTTTAATAAAATGCATAAAATAAAAAATAAATAGGATATTTTTTTTAATACGTATAGTAAGCAATAGTACGTACCTATTACCAAGAAGACTATGTAGTCTGATGATGAGATCTTCTTCATCTCTAGAAATGTCGCCTCTTTTTATATTCGGTCTCAGATAATTCATCCACCGAAGCCTACAACTCTTTCCACATCGATTCAAACCTTATTCATTACAAAACGAAAAAAACTCGTAAACCAAAAATCTAAACATATATATATATATATATATATATATATATATATATATATATATATATATATATATATATATATATATATATATATATATATATATATATATATATATAACATACTATAGCTTTGATCGAGTGTTCGTATACATACCGGCTTTTTGAGGGAGAGCTCTCCAATTTCCTTCGCCATGAGTGTTGATATAATTGATGAGGATTTGGTCTTCTTGTAAAGACCATGCTCCTTTGTTGACATTGTCCTTTGAGCAGCATGGCCTTCTACCCATTGTTCTAAGTAGCTCCTACTCTTTGTAAATTGTATGACTTTAGTGTGCATGTGTTTCTCATCTACTTCTTCACTCAACCAAATATATAAAGAATAGGCTTTTATGTCTTCTACGTAGGTGACGAATAGTGGACCCTTTGATTAAATGTGTGTAAACGAGTATGCTAGTAGTATATTCACTCATGTACCGTGTATAAACTTAGACCACGTGCTAATTGTGGAATTGATTGGTGATTGTTTTTTTAAACTAAGTTTTTATTTTATTTATTTATTATTATTATTATTATTATATGACAAAAAGTCGTTGCGCACTGAAAATGAAAGTCGTTGCTCAAACTTACCGTAAATTATAAATATCGATTTATGATGACTTTGGATGTGAACAAAAGGTGACTACGTTGATAATCGACATAAAGTTGGCTTGTTTATAATGACTTTCACCGTGAAATGATACATTTACATTGGCTCCAGGCGTGAAATGTTATTTCCACCGTGAAAATGTTATTTCCACAATTACTTACAGCGTAAAAACATTATTTTCACATTGACTCTCAGCGTGAAAACGATGTTTCCACGTTAGCTCTCATCATGTAAACATAGTTTTCACATTGACTCTTAATATGAGATGAGACAGACTCAACGTGTTCAACATTTTAATATAGTATATTTTTCGATTTTGTGCATTTCAATAATCTATTAACCATTTTTTGTCAAATAGCATCGATTCATGCGTTACTGACATTTCATGTTTGCTCACACAATTCTGTGAGCACTTTCAGTGCACCGGTAACCAATTTCTAGGGTTCCAATCCTTCGACTTCTAGGATAAACTCTTAAACATAGCTTCTTTGAATTCGAAGCTCTATTCACACTCTAAGTACACCACATGTCCTTGGTAAATCCGAAATTGACTATCAAGGTTTAGCTATCATTGATTAGTTGTTGGTTCTTGCTCTGATCTCGTGTTCTTTCAAAGGTCGATAGGTTCAAGTCTCGTTGCTTTTCGATGATTCACCGTCCATTAGAGAAGCTCTCATGGCTTATCTTAGTCTTTCAAATTCTTCCAATGGCTTATCTCAAGCTTCCAGATTTTGTTCTTATTTTTTTCCATAACTTCATTCAGATCGATTCATTTTAGAGGAGGAAAGAAAACGAGAGAAAATCTATAAAAAAATACAAAACAAAATTTTAAATCTCTCAAAATCTCCGGTAATGAGATTCTAAAATTAGATTTTCATTTTTACTCCAAAACACTATTTTCAATCACAACCCTAAAACTCAAACTAAACACATTTTTTTTTTAAATCTAAGCTCCACAACAAAAATTAAAAAAAAAAAATTCAAGAAACTGTAACACGTCCTAAACCTTTAATTCATCAAAAACAACTCAAAATTGAAAGTTGGTATATTCAACTAAACCATAAATACCAAAAACAAAAATTGCAAATTGATTTGATTTAGATTGTTTGTTTTGAAAACATTATATATCGAAAAACGTAAATCGTTCGTTACAAATATGATTTGGTCCATGAAATGTAGAATCTGACCAATACTTGAGGGGAAATTAAAGTTGAAGATTAAGAAGTTTGAAATAAAAAAAGAACATGGAGATGAAATGTCGAATCAAACTAATTCATTTTAGAGGAGGAAAGGATACGGGGTTTTGATACAATCTTTGGTCTAGTAATCCCCCTAATAGAAACCCTACCTTCGATGAATTTGTTATTGAATTTAATTGATAATTCAATCAAGTATTTTGATTGAATTTCCCGAGTGTGTTTGTTGATATTTTTGTTGAACTTTGAATTATGAGGTACTTGTTGAAGGCAAGTTTGTTATTTTGTTTCATTCCTTACCGTTTTTATTATTTTCAATTTGCATTAAAGTCAATCGCTTTCATTTACAACCCATGCCCGGCTAATTCCTTCATATCCGATGATTGGTTGAACCCCACGATGTGCTGATTTATGATTTTGTATATGAATTGTTGTATTCTATACCGTCCGAGTATTGTTTCATCCTAGTGACCTAAATCGAACTTTACCTAGACCATAGGAAGATTTCAATAATTTTGTATACATACGTTGAGAAGCGGTGTTTGCCTTAGGAACAAAAACAGGCTTGGTTTTTGTGAGAACGTGCTAATTCTACTATACCAACTAGGATTGGACCTGATTTAGGGAGTGATTTTTATCTTTAACCCGAAGATCGCTGAATGTCTTAGTTCTATAGAATTTATGTGTTTTTTGGCTTTTCTACGAGAGCGTGGCCAATTTAGTTGTAACACCCCAAATCCGTAGGACTCGAGGTACTACTGGGCTAGGATCTCACAATGGATCCTGACCCTAGCGTGACAACAAGTTCACTGAATCTTATAACAAGGCACAAATAGATTAAAACAAAACATAAAACTGATATATATATATATATATATATATATATATATATATATATATATATATATATATATATATATATATATATATATATATCAAAAGGTAATACAGAGTAACTGTTGAGTACAAAGTCAAAATATAAATCCGTACAACATAAATATCCCATATCCCACGATATCGCCCCAGTGTACGGAGCCCTCTGCAGTTCTCCTAACCTGCAAAGGATCTACAACACGGTATAAAACCGTTAGCTAACCATACACATATATAAGAAGATGCTAGAGCACACACACACATCGGGAATCATAACACATCATCATGCTTTCACACATCTACCCGGTTTATTATCTTTATAACTCAAATAGTATATATATCTGCAAATGAAAATATGTGACACGAGGAATGTATATAATCCTCGCCTCTGTGTGCAATAACTAGCTGGAGTGGTATCATCGCACTTTCCCGTATACCATAAGGAGTGGTCGGTGCCCTTCCCGTATACTAGATCTAACTAGCTTACAGAGAACTTCCCATACTCCACTACGGGATGAAAGGTAAGTTGTCACATCTACTACAATGGGAGGTCAATATAACATAGGTCGGTAATGAACCATATCGCATGCTACAAAGCATATAACAAACACCACTCAAGCATACATCCAATATAAGGATGGTAGCTAAGTAAGTCCTATGGACTTACCTCAACTTCTGAAGTAGTCTCAACCACGATCAATCCTCAACACGGTCCACTCCAAACTGGAGGACAACACTGCCTAATAACAAGGCATAACAATATATCACACTCATATCCATCAAAGGGGTCACACCTAGACCCAAGGGATCCATAAGGATCGTATCCTAACTCATAAACCTCAAAGCCATAACTGACATAAACGATAACATGATCATCCTCATACTATCCTCATACATGTACCTAGCATGCTACTAACCCGCTCATACTAGGAAAGGAAAGGATATACCCAACTCTAGGTAGACCCGGAACAAGACGCACCTGCGTGACGAAAAGACGCAAGGGCGGAACAAGCAACCCGCAGGCGCGGTGACAATGGCCGCATGCAACGCAGGCACGGCGCGGGCGCTGCGGCACGGCTTCCGCAGGGGCGGTGGCTTCCCGGCGCGGGGCGGCGACAATGCAGAATGTGATCCCGCGACTCTTCCTCGGCTCTTCACGTGATCAATTCACGTCCTCTTCATTCCAAAATCATACACATACATATACATACACATACTAACATCAATCTATATCCAAATCATCTAATCCTAAGCTAAGGGAGATGGAATCAAAGAAGAAGAGAAGGAGACGAAGCAAAGAACTTACCACACTTGTGGTCCTAGGCTGCACAGAGGTTCAACACCCAACACAGCTAGCTCTCAAGCTCATCACAACATCCAACATCATCAACATCATCATCCTCACAATCAAAACACTTCCAAACTCAGGAACACTCACACACAAGATCAAAGAGGAAGAAGGAGAAGCAAGAAGGACGTATGGTGGATGGTAAAAAGAGTGAAGAAGCAACCCTTGCTCAGCAAGGAAAGAAAGAAGTAAGGAATCAAGGGTAAAGCACGGTCAACCGGTCAATAAAACCGGTTGCAGCCGCAAGAAACCGCGGGGGCGGTTCCCTGGGCCGCGGGAGCGGGAACCCGCTGGGGCAGCACACAAGCCCGTGGGGGCGGTTAAGGTAAACTCGGTCCAAAAGACTAAGGCTCTTACATTAGTCTTACCTTTTGAGTTATAACTCTCTTGGATGAATTTGTTATTGAATTTGATTGAGAATTCAGTCGACTATTTTGATTGAATTTCTCGAGTTTTTTTGTTGATATTTTTGTTGAACTTTGACCCGAGGTACTTGTTGAATGCAACTTTGTTATTTTGTTTCATTCCTTACTGTTTTTATTATTCAAATTTGCACTAAAGTCAATCACTTTCATTTATAACCCATGTCCGGCTAATTCCTTCATATTCGATGATTGGTAGAACCCCACGATGTGTTGATTTATGTGTTTGTATATGAATTGTTGTATCCTATATAATCTAAGTATTGTTTCATCCTAGTGACCTTAATCGAACTTTACCTAGACTATAGACTAGGTTTCTGCGAGAGCGTGCTAATTTTGCTAGACCAACTAGGATTAAACCTGATTTAGGGAGTGATGATTATCTTTATTGATAACATGATTTTATGCTATCTTTTGTATAGTTGTTCTCTTATGTTTTTAGGTAGAACTGCATGGGTTTAGGCATTTACATCTTTGCTAAACTTATTTGCTTCAAAGAATGTTTACTCCCGTTTGTCTCTTGTGGTTAGGTGATTTTAGGTCAAAATGGAGCATAAATGGACATCCAATGACTCATGGAAACAACTTTCTCCTCATCAAAGCTGGAAGCAAGGAATGAATAAGTAAAGAGAAGCCCCGGAGCATTAAAGTAGAAGAAGGAATGACTAAAGATCATTCGGAGATGCAAGTCCAGAAGGCTGAGATGCTTATGTCACCCTACTGAAGGCTCCCCTTTACTCGCTCAAAGAAGGTGGAGTCGACTCGGGCTGAAGGCTTAGGCTCTCCTAGGAAGAAGATATTGCACATATATAATAAAATAAAGCTATAGAAGGAATATGGACGAGTTAGAAGACGCATGAGTACTTGTTGGAAAGGTATTTCTAATGGCTACACCTTTGCAATTTATATTGAGAGCTAAATTCTACAAAAAGACATCCAACATTGTCAATGTTTCGATCGAGTGAGGTTTTGACTCGACTGAAGAAGAAATCCATATCACCGACTTACTTTTCAACGTGAGTCAAGTCACCTTTGTGTAAATGGTAGGATTCGAAACTCCAGTCTTCATGCTCCTCGAAAAATATCACCATATGTCCTCAAGGAGACTCGAACTTAGACTATCAAGGATGGCCTTAATCCCTTTCTTTGTGGGTGTAGTGGGGCGGGTTTCGAACATCCAACCTCCACGCATCTGTCTCCCTTGCCGATTGCGGCTAATAGGTGCCGCCAAAATTCCGTTGTTGCTCCCTAGCCTTGCCTCGCCATTGGACGTCGCTTGGTGCCATCTAGTGAGCCTTGAAGCAACGACCTTTTTGCACCCTTGTTAGCTAGCGTCTTTTGCTTCGGTATGGATCGAACCCTCGACTTATCCATAAATATAAATTCGGTTTTTATAAGTAATTTCATTATGTTAGATATGAAATGAGTGAGAGGAATGTATAAGAGAACTAGATTGGACTAGAGAAAACTAGATCATACAAGAATTGGAAGAGTTCGGAATGGAATTTAGCGATAGATTAGTCCTGATCATATATATCCGGGCAGCCCGCCCGGAAAAACGGACGGGTATGAACATAAAGGGAAGCTCGGCCGGGACGAAAAACCCAGCCCGATAAAAAATATATATATTATATTGTATATATTTAAAATATTAAGAATAATTATAGAATATTTAGCATTATTATCATAATTTAATGTATATTACATATAATATCTTAAATATATTTTATTTTTAAATAAAACTTATTTTTAAAATAGTTTTTAAAATTATTTTTAAAAAAGAAAAAAATAAAACGGGTACCCGGAGGCCCACCCGGGCCGGGTACGGCAGCGATAGATGAAATGATGAGACCATACGGGAATTTAGTGATAAAGGAAATGACTAGATCATATAGAATGGTGAAAAGTATGATACAATAAGAGCGAGATGGGAATACTTATGGAATGATGAGATGATTCGGATTAGCGAATGGATGTTTAGGTTTACGTAACCCAAGATCTAATGATTGGAAAGAGTAACGATGTTCGATATATTACCCTAAGAAATAACGAGATAGTGGAACTAGAATACTAAGATGTCGCTTCATCTTAATCAAGATTTCGAGATCATCGACTAGCGGATCGAGAATAGAGATTGAGACCAGAACGGATAAGGTGAGTTCATCGGGTTCACTTAGTAACAATAATAATTCTAAGTGTGTGCTAAAGTAGTGTATGTACTGAGTGTTTGATAATAATAACTTGACTAGACCATTGTACTTTTAATATTGGAGAGACCCAAGTGTATGATAACGGGTCGTGACATCAGTTCCTAGCGCTGAATGCAACTAGAAGGCTCCTCGCGACTAGTCCAACAGTGTAAACGGGGAAAATGCATTTAAACCAGTCATGTTGGTTTATGAGGATGGGGGCGAGGGTTGGAGGATCTTCGTGCCACTCTGAAAAGTTGAACAAATTAGAATGACAATCACCATATGAAAAGATAATAATCGGGACTTTAATTGCGCATAATGTTGTGTTTACCGCTTTCCTTATTTGTGTTTGTGCTTTAGTTACTCTTATTATTAAAACTGTTAGCTAACGGTTTTTATCGTGTTGATAGATCTCGCAAGTTAGGTTTTTGCCGAGTAATCGAAAGAGGAGTGGTCAGCCGGGTTTCCATATCAGGGATTAGTGTTTTGGCGTATTCTCTTTTAATAGTAAGACTAGTGGAACTTCATTTTTATTTCCGATATGCATGACTGATGAATAGTCTTTATGATTAACTTATCATTGAACATTTAAGTTTTAAAGGATATTTGAATTTTATTATTTGTGTCTTGTTGCAAGGTATGTGTTCTATTGATGTCAAACTAAGGCCGGGATTCACTGTGAGGTCCTAACCAGTTATACCCCGGATTTTTAAAATTCAAAGTGTTACAAAAACGGGTAACTTTTTTAGAAGTTCGGCCCAAATATAGATTTACCCAAATCTAGGTACAACTCTTCATTTAAAATAAATTTGATTTGACAAATACATGATGTTATATGAACAATCGTTTCTTTTAGTAGCACACAGCCCTATATATATATATATATATATAATATGATAAATTACTTTATAAATATATATTTTAATAAATCACATTTAATATATTTTTCCCACTAAAGTCCGATATTTTTCATATACATGAATAATATTGTACTTTAGTGAACTAAAAAGTTATCTATAAAAAATTTATTTGCTTTTTCTTTTTTGTAATTACTCGTCCCACAAATCTATATGTATTACTAAAATATGACGCATTTTGCTTCCGTGTCGCATCCTAAGGCATGCCACGTAAAAAATATTTCGAGTTATTTACAGATTTGTCACACTATATTTACCAATTTGCCATCGATTTGCCATACTATATTTACCGATTTGCCACACTATACTAAAATCATTCAACTCAACCTCGGCCCATCTTTGAAGCGGCCCTTTTCCTTTTGGTGGACTTAGGATCAAAATTCGTGAGCAGCGTTGGTAGGCCGTAGTCATCCTCTTGGACCATAGAAAGGACGGCCGAACACGTTATTCTCTCCCTCCCTAACACGTTCTTCTCTTCCTCCCTCTCCAAGATTTGTAGGATCATAACAACCAGTTCCACTTTCTTCTCCGCCAAACTAAATACACAAACCGGTGTAATCGATTGAACACCTCTAGCTTTGATCTTACCCTGCACGTAGCAATTGGAGTCGGCGCCAACATTCTTCTCTCTTTCTCTTTCCGAACGAAGCAGTAACCCATGCGACCTGCTTTCTCTCATTCTCTTCCAGATGAAGCAGCACTACTACAAAAAAAGTCAAATATACCCAATATTTGAGCCCATATACGCCGGACCGTATCCGGCATCGACGTAATAGGTCCATAGATATATACCCCGGGCATTTTATTTTTTTTATGTCCGGCGTATATACTTTGGACAAAAATCCAACCATTTTTCGTGGATTTAAATATCCGGCATATATAGTATATACCCCGGATTTGTGTATCCGGCGTATATACTTTCTGATATATCCGGCGTATTAGGTTGTATATGCCCCCGGTGTATATAAGTCCAGCATATATACTTATTGATATATCAGGTGTATTAAGAAGAATATACGTCGGATATACATATATCCGGGATATTTTCCCGATACTTATCCGGCATATTTGATTGCTTATAGGCCGGATGTACATCCTTTTTTTTTTTATAGTCCGGTATGTTAATTTTTTTATAATCCGGTATATTTGGTGGTTTATATCCCGGAATAATATCCAGGATATTTGTGATGTAAATATCCGGGGTATTTGTTCTGAAAATATTTCCGGATCGTAACAATTATATACCCCCGATATATGTCATCTATGGTATTTGATCTATGTTAAATTTAAAAACCTATTTTCAATTTTAGAAATATACCACATGTGTATAAATATGATATGTGAAATAGTTGATATCATTCGAACACAATTCATTTCAATCAGAACACAATCAATATTTTCATTAACTCTAGCCAAAAAATATCTCCAAGACCATATCCAAATTGTGTAAATCATATTTCTAAACTTAATAAAAACTTTACTAAGTATATGTCTTACGGTGTTTGATCATATTACTCTAATGCATTGAAACCCAACATAGTAAATTCTAGCTATACAATCTTCCTTCACTTTTCTTGTAGGCTTCTTAACCAAAAACTTCCCAAACTACCAAATATCTATAAAAAAAAATAAAAAAATAAAAAGAATACAAACTTATATAATAAAATATAAAAGAATGTAAACAAGGATGACGTATGAGCATTATTCTATATACTCGACACAAAATTCAATTCTTATCTGAAAGACGAATTAAAGTAAATATTCCAACCAATCATGTCAAATTTCATCAAGTTCGGTCTAGCTATCTAAAACGTGTGTTACCACTTCAACAATTAATCAGTTCAATTTAGGTGTCTAAAACGTGTGTTACCACTTCAACAATTAATCAGTTCAATTTAGGTGTCTAAAACGTGTGTTACCACTTCAGAAAAATCAATTAAGTCTAAATGTCTAAAGAGTGTAATAAATTCTCATTGCAAATTCCATTGTAAGTGGTGTTTGAAAATCTTATGTGCAAGTTTTCATATTCTATGGACAACCGGCCCTTATTGTATCTAGCCATTTTAACAAAAAAAAATTTAAGAGAGTTGTTGAACGCGTCAAACACCAAATGATTTTCAAGTATAGTTTTGACCAAGAAAAAAAAATCTAATCACTTGAACAGATTACAATGAAAAATCCAAAACAAAAATCACATTCCACTGTATACACCACACCAGTTGCATAGTTAGTTTATAATAATTGAGAATATCCTTCCAAGCTAATGTTTCTTCGCTCAATCTTTCAATCTCTCTTCTCTTCAGAACGATGACTCGGAATTTGCCATAGAAATTATAGGTTTTGTTATTGTTAAACCTATGCTCTATAAACGATGAGTTTTACGGAGAAGTAGGATTGGGTAATTTTGTAATATCCGGGTAAACCTAAATATGCCGGATTTAGTTTACAATTATTTAATTCAAATATCCCGGGTGTTAGCAACCCGGGGTATATGCTTCCAATTTTAAAAAAATATACCGGGCGTCAAGTATTTGCCTTGCGCCTAGTTAAAATTTTCAACTTTATACGCCGGGTATTTGATATCCGGGATATAAAGTCCAATATTTGTTTTCCAAATTTTCGGCCATGGTTTAATACCTCGGATTTATAACGCCCGGCGTATTTTAAGGTGGTATAATCCTATTTTTGTAGTAGTGCAAGGAGGTTGATACTTTCTTCCTCGATCTTTCAACCAGTTGTCCAACACCCCTCCTTAGTTGCTCCTTCCCGGATTCGAACCCTTGACCTGTGTTTATATCATATAGTTTCAGGAAAAAAAAGCTGATTGCATATCTAACTTTAGAAGCATGTTTTAATACCTTAGAATCATCTTTAACCGTTGAAATTTTGATATGTTGTAGATGGTAATATGTAGTTTGTGGTGTTAAAATTTGGGAACGATCCGAGGGTTAGATTTGAATTTATGATGTCGTGAAGCAGGGAATAAATGCAATTCGGGAACATTAAGAAAATTTGGCCAAGTATGGGAATTGGTGTGTCCATGAAGGCACCTTTGGAATTTTGTATATAACCTATGAATTGTTGTTTGGGGATTTTGATCGTTCTAGTCAGAAGTAGATATGGAATAGTATGTGTAGGATGTTTCACATAACTTTTAGGAGTCAGTATGAAGTACTTTTGATAGGCCAAAGTAGGTGACGAGGCTAAAAACCTATGGTCGTTGTCTTTTAGCTTTTAGTCAAAGTAGAATCCTAACGTTACAGTTAACCGATTTGTATAGTGTAAGTAAGGGTCGAACCCAAGGGAGTTTGATCAAGTTTCTATTAGATTCAATTATTGATTTGGTAACCGGGGGGGGGGGGGGGGTTTGGATTGTAGCAAAACAAGACAAAAACAATTAGAAAATTAGTGATAATAAAGTTGATTAAAGAACTACACTAGGTTGGATCTTATGATACATACTACTTGGTTGATTCTTTTTATAAGTAATTCACCGATGTTCTCATCTTGATCGTAGATATCTGTTAAGCCGACCGGCATTAACACAACTTAACTAGTTTATTAATCCGTAGACCTACAAGATTAAACACAAGTTAGCATTCTAATAAAGATAAAGAGATATAAAGAAGGATAAAACAAACAGTTAAATCTTTCTTTATAGTTATTTTTCTTTCCCTTAGATAATCACAACCAGCTTTTACCTATGGGTTTACTACTAGATTAAGTACCCGAACCCGGAATCGATTAATCCTAGCATTTTGCATGCATTAGTACACTTAAGGTGATCAATCTAAGTGGATAAAAACGTACAAACAAAAGTGAGAGATCAAGGAAAATAACACAAAGGATAATGAATTTAAACTTATATTAGAAGAACTTACAACCAAATAGTAATGTAGCTTCAATCAACCCAATGTAGCAAAGGAAGCTTAGAAACTCATTACAAAAGACACTAGATATATAGAGGTTTTTGTGGGAAAATCAGATGATTCTAGCCTTAGCCAAGAGCTCTATTTATACTACAAAATGCATTAAAAAGGAGTAAAGAGGCTGTGCAAACAGCCACCATAAAGAATGGAGTAAAGAGGTTGTGCAAACAGCCATAATTAAGACCATAAAGCCGACGAAAACAGCCGGAGTAAAGTCCTCTGACGCTAACCCGCACCCGCGGCCAAGGGTGGCGCAGGGGCGGTTTAGGCAAAAACGTTCCATCTTCCTCTTGGCTGCAGGGGCGGCTTGACATTCCCGCAGGGGCGGGTCTTTAAATGTTCTTTGAACATCTGACTCTTCAACTTCGTGGTGTTTCTGGTGAAAATCCGCAGGCGCGGCCCACAGTCACCGCAGGGGCGGTGACACTGGATCTTCGGCTTCACAGGGCCGCTGGCAAGGGCGCATGCAGCAACATTGGGGCGTTGTCTTCGCTTCTTCAGGCTGAGTTACCGCAGGGGCGGCCATTGGCGGCCGCAGGGGCGGTGACAAGTCTCTTCCTGGGCGCGGGCGAAGGCGCTGGCAGCGGCACTCGGCGTGGGTCTTCAAGGTTGTCACCGCAGGGGCGGCCAGAGGCGGCTGCGGGGGCGGTGACAAGCTTCTTTCGGCGCAGGTGAAGGCGTTGGTTGCGGCACTCGGCAACGGTGCCACCGTAGGGGCGGTGACACTACTCCGTGGGGGCGGTGTGGCACCAGAAACTTGTCTCCGTCGCTTTGCTTCAACTCCTAAGTGTTGCTCATAACTTCTTTTGCTTCATTTAGACTTTTTCATTTGGATCAAAGTATTAGTAACACAATATGACTCAAAAACATAAAAAGGACTCTAAAAACTACCTAAATTGATAGTGATTCCATCACCTATCAAACTCCCCCATACTTAGACTCTTTACTCGTCCCGAGTAAACCACACATCAAACAAATCAGCACACAAGCCTCGGGAAATATGGTGTAGTAGAAAAGATGAGGAACAAAAGAGAAAAAATTACCAAAGAAAGTGAGAAAAGACAGAAAAAAAGAAAAGAGAAGAAAATGTGAGAAAATACCATCCTTATTGCTCCAAGAGTGACCTACCCGGACATCCTCCTTATGACTCCCCTTCTTATGTCGCCAACGCCGGAAGGAGAACCTACACTCGTTATCGCTCATTTTGCCAAGGAGCCCTTTCGGGTTTTCACCTTACTACTCTTCTTCTTTTTATGATAATCTCACCAAAAATCTCACATCCCTCAAGTCCAATTTTGCACCAACCTAGAGTTGGTCGGACTACCTTCTCTTTGCCTAAACCGCCCTTTCGGGTTTTCGGTTTATCCAAGGATTTCTTGCCTTTTCTCAATTCTTTGCCTTTTTCTCTTCTTTTTTTTTTTGACTGATATGAATTACAATAAGGATTTTTAAAACAAACTCAAATAACTAGAAATCTCGAAACAAACTCAATTAAAATGCATGATAAGTACCCTCCCACATACTTGAAGAACGCTTTGCCCTCAAAGTGTGAAAGTGAAAGCAAAGATAATAATGTGGAGAAGGGCAAAAAGAGTGGCTCACTAGTGGGATGGTCCAGCTGGACCATCCGGACCGTGCTCCTGTGGATAGGGGAAGTGGATGAAAAAGTGCTCCTAACGCTGGTACAAGCCGTCAAGGCGGGCCTGCTGCGCGTCCATCTAGAGCCGAAAGAGGTCTCAAAGTTGGCTTGCCAAGCCAACTGCTGAGCCTCCATCCTCCACTACTGAGCCTCCTGCCAAGCATCCTGATGCCGGTCAAAATACTCGGACATCCTCCCCTCAAAATCCGCCTGCCAAGCCTGCTGATGCTGAAGCATAAACGTCTGGTAGTTGGTCTGCCACTGTTGATGCTGCATGGTCAGAGACGCCATCTGAGCTAGCAGACTGGCGTGTGTGGTGTCATCCTCTGCCGCCGCGGTAGGCATCTCCTCATCATCGGGCATATGGTCCTCATGGGGGACCCTGCTAGAGCTCGCCACGTGCCGCTCAATAATAGTAACTTGTGATCGCCTCGGGACGTAGGGGTCGGCGGCGATGTACAGGTCGGAGAGCTTATCTCCTTAAGGCAGCGGCCGGGACAGGTAGGTGATGTGACTCCCATCTGCAAAAGAAAACCAGAAGAGGTTCTCACCATCCCTCCTCAGGAGCTTGCAGAGCCGTAGAAGAGCCTCGTCGTAAAATGGGATTGTCAACCCATCCTCTAGCTCGGTCAAGTCCATGACCTGCTCCGCAATCAAGGAGATGATCCCACCTCCAACAATATCACGCGGCTCGATCTTCCTAATCCGCTTCAAAGCGGTGAGGAAGAGGGTAATCCAATCCGGCACGTTGTCACATGCCGAAACACAAGTATATAGTAAGGGGAGGTCCTTGAGGGCGACCTTGTTCTCCTCCTTGTGTCCACAGAAGACACACATGATTATCTTGGATAGGAGCCTCAAGCAGGGGTGAGTGAGTTTGTTGTTGTACTCACCCCCCGCTTGAAAGTCGGAGCCGGTAGCAGCTCGCCAAAATGCCACCAAGTCGGGTGTAGGGGCCGACTCCCACCATTTTACAGAGGGGTATTTAGAAACCCCAAAAGCCTCCTGCAGTTGTGCAAAATTCACCGTGTATTTACTTTTGTTGAATTTGAAAGTAAGGCCGGTGCAGATTTGGTCTTCCTTTTCCATGGTGAACGTAGCCACGAACTATCTGGTCAGCTCGGGATATGTTCGGGCACTCCTTCCAAGGAAATCCCCGAGCCCAGCATTGCTCAAGAAGGACTACATGCTTTCCAACATGCCCAACCTCTCTAAGGTCGGAACATGCAAGAATCGAGTTGCAAAGATTTGTCGGTCTTGCACAATCTCATACCGAGCCTTCTCCATCTCAGTCATCTTATATTTCCTTGTTGAATCCATTCTAGCAGCAAGTTTGAGCAAAAGAATTAGAATTCACGAAGAAAAGGAAGAAAGACGACCTTTTTGTTGGGTTTTCCGCAGGCGCGGTTTTGAGGATCCGCATGGGCGGTCTGGCGCAGTCGCGGCGACAACGAAGGCGCAGGGGCGGGCGAAGACTGGAAGGTGATCTCATGGCAGATCGGTGGTGGTTGCTCCTGTGGTGCTTGTCCGGCGTCCGTTGGTGCTTCCAACGGTGGTTGATGATGGATTATGAGGGTGGTGAGTAATGGTGATAGATTAGGTTTAGGGTTTGTGAGAATGTGGGTTAGGGGAGAGGTGCAGCCGGGTGGAGGACAGAGTAAACAGAGGTGGCGCAGGGGCGTCGGTAGGGTGGCGCAGGGGCGTGGTGGCAAGGTGGTGCAGGGACGGGCGAAGACAGCGCTGGGCCATTTTTGAGGGCTTGTGTGTGACAGTGTTTTCGAGAGAGATATGTGTAAGGAGGAGTGAGAGAGGTGAGTGGGATAGGTTTAAAACCGAGCCTTTTTTTTCTTTTCTAGGTAAACCCGTAGGGGCGGGGGCTTGTCACCGCGGGGGCGGTGACAAGGGAAGGGGAGACGCAAGCCCAGCGCCGGGTGCGGCGCTGGAAGCGTTCGTCAAGGGAAAAGCCGCGGGCGCGGTGACAGCATTGTGCTTGCGTTGGCTCAGCGCCGGGGGCGGGCTGGGAGCGCAGTGTTACCGCAAGGGCGGTGACACAAGGCCACTGTGAGACCCCTACTCTTCCGGACCGAGATCGGACCATGGCCGAGATTGACTTTGGCCGAGTTTAGACTTTTCCACACCCGCGGGCATTTTGGCCGCCCCTGCGGGTCTCTGCCCCTGCGGCTCATGAAATCGCCCCTGCGGTTTCCGGCGGTTGCAGCCGGTTATGTTGACTTCGTTGACCGTGCTTTACCCTTCACCTTACCTCTTCGTTTTACCTTACTGA
Organism: Fagopyrum tataricum; assembly: GCA_002319775.1. Lineage (NCBI taxonomy): Eukaryota > Viridiplantae > Streptophyta > Magnoliopsida > Caryophyllales > Polygonaceae > Fagopyrum > Fagopyrum tataricum. The sequence continues at coordinate 18,771,894 of CM008283.1, read as the reverse complement.
GCAAGGGTTCCCTTTCATTCATGTTACAGCTTCCCTCACGTCCTTCTTGCTTCTCCTTCACCTTCCTTTGTCCTTGTCTTGGTTTCCTTTGGTTTGGAAGAGTTTTGTTGTGGCTTGGTGGTTGATGATGATACTAATGTGTGTGTTGTTGAGCTTTGAAGTCAGCTTTGGTGTGTGTTGATCCTCCCTGCAGCCTAGAATCTTTAGTAGTGGTGAGTGCTTGTTCTTCTCCTTCTCTTCTTCTTTGATTCAATCTTTCTAGCTTAGGACTAGATGTATGCTAAGGGTATTGATGGTTGGTATGTGTATGTGCATGTTGTGTGTGGTTTTGGAATGGTAAGGACGTGATTTGATCACGGGAAGAGCCGAAGAAGAATCACGAGATCTTGTTCTGCACTGTCGCCGCCCCCGCGGCCAGAAGTCACCGCCCTTGCGGACCTTGTGCCGCAGCGCCCGCGTCGTGCCAGCGCCGTGCCTGCGTTACCAGCGACCCTTGTCACCGCCCCCGTGGTTGAGTGCCACCACGCCTGCGGTTGCCAGCGTTCCGCCCCTACGTCCTTAGTTCACGTAGGTGCGTCTTGTCCTGGGACTACCTATAGTTAGGTAGTTCTTTTCCTTTCTAGTACCATGTTAGGATTCGGATGTTGATGAGTATGATATAGTTATGCCGGTTACGGCTTTGAGGTTTACGAGTTGCATATGATCCCTATGGATCCCTTGGGTCTAGGTGTGACCCCTTTGTCTAATAGGAGTTTGATATATATATGTATGTCTTGTATAGGCCGTGTTGTCCTCTAGTTTGGAGTGGACCTGAGTGAGAGTTGATCGTAGTGATACTACTTCTGAGATTGAGGTAAGTCCATAGGACTTACTTAGCTACTATCCTTATATTGGATGTATGCTTGAGTGGTGTTTGTTATATGCTTTATAGCATGCGATATGGTTCATTACCGACCTATGTTATATTGACCGCCCATTGTAGTGGTTGTGACAACTTATCTTTCATCCCGTAGTGGAGTCTGGGAAGTTCTCTGTAAGCTAGTTAGTTTTGGTATACGGGAAGGGCATCTACCACTCCATATGGTATATGGGAAAGTGCGCTGATACCACTCCAGCTAGCTATTGCACGCAGAGGCAAGGGTTATATACATTCCTCGTGTCACGTATATTCATATATACCGATTTATATACTCTTGAGTGATTAACGTTATAAAGATAATAAACCGGGTAAATGTGTGATATCATGATGAGGTGTTAAGTTTACTGATATGTGATTGTGCTCTAGCATCTTCTTATATATGTGTATAGTTAGCTAACGGTTTTATACCGTGTTGTAGATCCTTTGCAGGTTAGGAGAACTGCAGAGTGATCCGGAGGGGTGATCTGTTGAGGGTTCCGTACACAGGGACGATATCGTGGTTGGGTTATTTATGTTGTACGGGTTTATGTTTTGACTTTTGTACTCAGCGTTACCTTATATCACCTTTTTGATATGCATATATATATCAGTAAAGGTGATCAATCTAAGTGGATAAAAACGTGCATGCATTAGTACACTTAAGGTGATCAATCTAAGTGGATAAAAACGTGCAAACATAAGTGAGAGATAAGGGAAAATAACACAAAGGATAATGAATTTAAACTTATATTAGAACTTACAACCAAATAGTAATGTAGCTTCAATCAACCGAATGTAGCAAAGGAAGCTTAGAAACTCATTACAAAAGACACTAGAAATATAGAGGTTTTTGTGGGAAAATCAGATGATTCTAGCCTTAGCCAAAGACTCTATTTATACTACAAAATGCATTAAAAAGGAGTAAAGAGGTTGTGCAAACAACCACCATAAAGAATGGAGTAAAGAGGTTGTGTAAACAGACACAATTAAGACTATAAAGCCGACGAAAATAGACGGAGTAAAGTCCTCTGACGCTAACCCGCACCCGCGGCCAAGGGTGGCGCAGGGGCGGTTTAGGCAAAAACGTTCCATCTTCCTCTTGCCCGCAGAGGCGGCTTGACATTCCCGCAGGGGCGAGTCTTTAAATGTTCTTTGAACGTCTGAATCTTCAACTTCGTGGCGTTTCTGGTGAAAATCCGCAGGCGCGGCCCACAGTCACCGCAGGGGCGGTGACACTGGATCTTCGGCTTCACAGGGCCGTTGGCAAGGACGGAGGCAGCAGCGCTGGGGCGCTGTCTTCACTTCTTCAGGTTGGGTTACCGCAGAGGCGGCCATTGGCGGCCGCAGGGGCGGTGACAAGTCTCTTCTTGGGCGCGGGCGAAGGCGCTGGCTGCGGCACTCGGCGTGGGTCTTCAGGGTTGTCACCGCAGGGGCGGCCAGAGGCGGCCGCGGGGGCAGTGACAAGATTCTTTCGGCGCAGGTGAAGGCGCTGGTTGCGGCACTCGGTAAGGGTGCCACCGCAAGGGCGGTGACACTACTCCGCGGGGGCGGTGTGGCACGAGAAACTTGTCTTCGTCGCTTTACTTCAACTCCTAAGTGTTGCTCATAACTTCTTTTGCTTCATTTAGACTTTTTCATCTAGATCAAAGTATTAGCAACACAATATGACTAAAAAACATAAAAAGGACTCTAAAAACTACCTAAATTAATAGTGATCCATCACCTATCAGTAGGGCACGCGAGGTATTTTTTCAGAAAAAGCTTTCTTAAGGTTTTGGCCATAAAGTATAAGTTTGAGCAAACCCTCAAACTCAATACGGAGTTTTTTTGTATTACAAAATGTTATTGGGCTATTGAGAAAGACTTGGAACCGCTTTGGGCACTTTTGGAGTTTAAGGAAAAGTTATAGGCATTTTGGTAAATTTTTTAAAAGTTAAGGTTTCGTAATCTTTCGTTCAGGAAACTTACTCACTAGTCTAGGATCCTTATAGAAGTGTTTTAAGTGGTAGGTATGTGATCATAAGACGTTCTCTTTGACTAGATAGTTGATAGTGATTGCACGAATAGACGATAACGGGTAATGGCCGATCGTCGATCAGTTCAGATAAGTTTTACTGACTTGCTTAGCTAATGATTCATGTATGGGTGTGTATTATTGTAGTGGTGTATGTTGGGTGTTTTACAGTTATAACTTGAGTAGGATAACATTGCAAGATAAGTTGACCCAAGTGTATGAGAACGGGTCGTGACATCACTGTCCAGCGCTGTCAGGTTACTGGGGACTATTTGCCACCAGTCCATACCGATATAAGGTGAGATGCATCGGATCTAGCCCAATTGGTTTACAGGGACAAAAGCGAAGGTTGGGAGACCTTCGTGCCAAACAATAAGTTGAACTAATATAAGTGAATCACCTAATTGAAAATAATAATATGATTTTGTGTGAGCATGATGTTTGTTTAAATTATGCATTGTGAGTTTTTGTGCTACTTAATAATACAAACTGATATATAGAATTGTTAGCTAACGGTGTATACCGTCGTTGATAGACCTTACAAGGTAGGAAACTGTTGAGGGATTCGGAGAGAGGTGGTCAGCCGGGTTTCCAAACTTATTGTTTTGAGATTATTGTTGGTGACGAACTCGTTTCCTTTCTATTGGATTTTGTCACATATTTTGATGGTTGATATTGTTTTCTTTTGGTCATGTATTTCCATTGATACTTTCAATATGTTTCTTATTTGTGCCTTGTTGGAAGATACGGTAAAATTGTTGTCATGCTAGGGTCGGGACCCATTGTGAGGTCCTAACCCGTGATATCCCGAGTTTTCAGAATTCGGGGTGTTACACTACGCATATAAATGACCATAATCCTCAATCAATTGTTGTCATGCTAGGGTCGAGATTCATTGTAAGATCAGAACCCGTGATATCACGAAATGAAGAAAGAAGGTAGATATATGTCTCTTTTTTTCTTCTTTGGATTACAATTTTTCCTTTTCAATAATCACATTTTAATTTGGTTTTTTTTTCGACTACCAGCTCATCATTTTGATCGGAATTTGGTCAGAAAATATGGTCATTTTAAAATTGGTTAATATGACAAGTGATTCTCAGTGTTGTCCACATATGGTCATTATATACCAATGGTTGCATAGAAAGAAGATAGAATTTGCAATTCTAACTTTAAAAGCGCGTATATAACACGCGTATACACATAATATTTAAATACGTTGTCTCCAATTTTATAAAACATTTAGAACAAGTTCATCGGTTGTCTTTTTACCGGTTACACCTAGATAAAATGACATGGCGACATTCATTGTTCAAAAATGATCTTCACCCGTTAGTTTTATCTGACTTTTATTTAACATTTGACAACCTTTAAAATTTTAAATGTTAAAAAATTGACATACTTCTTGACATTTAGTAACCGATTGTCACATAGATTTTAGTAGACCCCTTCTCACTCTTTTTTTTTCAAATTAAACCACATATTCACAATATAAAAAATTGAAAAGCATTAGATTTAGTGAACTCTTTTTTTTTTATGTATGAAAACATATCAACGAATATTAATGAACCGGTTAAGGGGAGAATAGGTGGAAATAATCAATTACATCTAGTGCCCGTTTGGTTGGAGTGGTGGAATGAAAACGGAATGGAATCTGTTAAGGGGAATGAATGAAAATGAAATTGATTAGATTAGTTTCATGTGTAAAAGACCTCTAAACAAACATAGTTTTGATTGATTCGGAATCATTCCGTTACCATGAATAATTTCTAGCGATACCAAACGAGCCCTGAACCTATTAACTTTTTCCATTTTAGTTCAATGATGAACTTTTACTTATTACTTAAAAGAGCCCAACCAACTCATTAAATAATGACACTACACGTTGGAGAATAAAACACGTGCCTTATATCGAAACATAAAAAATAATAAAAACAAACACTGCAATAGTGCAATGGAAACATCTTGATGCTTTTTTTACGAATTGGGCCTTCTGGACCACTTAGACGGTCTGTGGGTCAGGTGAATGTGGGCCGGGTCACATTATTTTGAAGAGTGGGGTCGTAAGTAAATCGTTTGCGCAGATAATAACAGGAATTTAATAGTCAAACCTACCAAAATTGAAGGACTGCCGAATTTCAGAGCCAAATAATAATAAATATACGGAATTTAACTTTTTTTTTATACTTTTTTTACCTTTAAAAAAATATATCTTTGTATCCTGAAGGTATACTTCTCTCTTGCTGTTTACAAATTTTTTAAAATTATCTTGGTGCCCTCATACTTCTATAACATCCTCTTTCTATCCATTTTTGTATTTTTATAAAAATAAACAAAAAATTCTAATTTATTTTATATTTGTTAATAAATTTTCCCCATATATTATAAATTGATTTACACGATTGTTCATTAATATTTAATTTTTTTAAGTATGAAGTTGAATGCAAGCCTATGTTTCCTACTTTTGTTTAGAGTTAGGACACGTTATTAGATTCTCGTTATTTTTCTTTTTTGAAGCGGATTTCATCCTCTTTTCTTGGGGAAAGGCTCTCAGTTCTCCGAGTAGACGAAACAAAAAAAAGGTTTCATTTATCTCGTTGCTCGATAGTTTTTTGTTATTGTAAGTAAATAAAAAAACTAATAGATAAAAAATAAAATGGATAAAGAGAGGAATGTTTTAAAAAATTTAAGTATATTAAGAAAAATATGTGGATATTAAAATGAAAAGTCAATATTTTGAGGATACCAAGAATTAAAAAAAATTCTTTTATCTTTTAGGTCTAGTTGAACTTTTGTAATTTTGTAGGGATCCCTCCCTCTCAGGACACCATTTGTTAATTTCATATATATATTATCACCGGTAATTGAGCCGTGCGTGGATATGAGAATTTTTTTAATTATTATTTACTCAAAATCAATTCATATTTCAACACTATTGTAATGAGTGACACATTTAATGAAACAACTTCTTACTATTATCATGGGGAAAAAAAAAACTATTTATTCATTCGTCGTAAAAACAAATATGGTGGTCCATATATGTAAAAAAAAAAAAAGTACATAAAATTTATAAAATTTAAACAACAGTTTAAATAAAAACTCATAGATTACACATCTATAACAAAAAAAATATTTTAAAAAATATAGTATAATTAGAAGGGGTTAGAAACACGGCGTCGAAATCAATAACTAAACAGACAACTGACACGCATAAGATTAAAAATTAAACAAAAGTTTAAATAAAAACTCATAGATTATACATTTATAAATAAAAAAACATTTTATAAAATATAGTATAAAAAAATCTTCTTTTTGAAAAATAATATTAGGTTACGAAAAAAAAGTCCTACACTAACGACTAGCGCATATTATGACTGTGCATCATAATTTAACGTTAACGATGATATTTTTGTAGAAAAATATCAGATTTTGAAAGACATAAATGAGATTTAGGGGGGAAGTATAGTCACATCATAAGAGCATCTAGTACATCCATACTAGAGAACACTTAAGATTAATTTTAATTTATTTTTTTTATTACTTTTTTCAATTTCACTTTCATCCACATCACCTCAAAAGTACAACCCAAAATATAACCTATATGAGTAAATTTATATGTAGAAATTTATAAATTTATAAATAAAATAAATATTTATAAAATGGATGTAGACAAAATTATTTTATATATTGTATATATTTTTTATTTTTAAAAAATGTATATAATAATAATAATATATAAGTCATATTTTTACATGAAATACAAAGAAAGTACAATGGCTCCCACAATGTATGATCTTAGCTTGATTTTGTAAAAAATAAAATTTTCTTGATTGTAGTAAAAATAATTTTTTCTTTCCTACGTGAGAACACCACAAGATTAACTAATGTATATACTCTTATACACAGTAACTCGATAGCCGTGAATTTAACTATTGAATCGTAGTTAGATGCCTTTGTATAAGTGGACGTAGATGCTTGTATTATTATTATTATTAACACGCAGTACACATTGTGCATTGGGGTAGCAATACATCTGTATCGGAAAGCGTAATGAATGGTACATGAGTGGACTCAGGATGTATGCTTGTCTATATATGACAGTGAACAAAATTATGAATGGACCATAGGGTTCATATATAACGCAGTTTTTAAACATACCGGTAATTTTTTTTATTTATCATTAAAACTACGCACGCGAAGTGCGTAGTTAAAATTTTCGGTTAGAATTTTCAACTACGCGTATGGGAGCGTAGTTGGAGCCGACGTCAAGCTGTCACAAGCCGATGAACTACGCTCCCGATTAGCGTAGCTAAAAAAAGAAATAAAAAACTCCAACTACGCTTACCAGAAGCGTAGTGTTTTTTTTTTGTTAAGAGAGGACTTTGCATTTGAGCCCAACAGGTATCTCTTCGTTGTTCGTTCGGATCTGAAGGGAAGTCATCTTCTTCGTTCGGATGTCTTTGTGTCTTCTTCGTTCGAAAATTAAAAGGTGAACAGCCCTTCATCTCTTCTCCTTCCTCTCTTTCGGTCTCTCTTCTTCGTCCCGGTAGTATGTGCTTCTTTCCTGTAATTCGTCCCTACAACATCGATCTTCGTCCTTGTAAATTGGCCCATACTTATTTGATTTCAAGCTGGGGAGGGAGACTATTTCGTACCACCGGTGAACAACTAGGATCAAAGTACCACTACCACCTAGTCATTTAGGTAAGTGGCTATTGTGGAACTAATTGGTCTTATTAAGCATGAGATGGATCATCATTCCCCATAATCCTCTTGATAGAATCTAACATCAGCAATGTTGGAGCGTTCGAAGGTGAAGCAGGAAGAAAAAAATGGGAACCGCCTCTGTAAATTCGAGTAATAACAGGTGAAGTTGATTATGATTAGGGTCTTGGATGTTAACGGCGAGGACAAAATTGATGTTGATCAGTTTTTTTTATCAGATCACTACCACTACTACTACTACGCTTACCACAAGCGTAGTATTAGTTTTTTTTTAAAAAAAATAAAAATTCTACGCTTCTCAAATGCGTAATTGAATTTTTTTATTAAAAATATAATTACAACTACGCTTTCCAAAAGCGTAGTTCATTGGGCTCGTACCGGCTTCACCTCGGCTCCAACTACGCACGCCAAACGCGTAATTGAAATCCGGAGGGAAGAAGAAAAATACGCACGCGAAATGCGTAGTTTTGGTGACTAATAGCGATTTTCACCGGTACGTCTATCAACCCCCATATATAATAATGTCACCGAAAGAGAGATGAAGCGGTCGCGGAATTATGATCCAAAATTTTAAATTGCATGTCAAATTCAAATAAAAGGTTTCGCCATTGTTTTCCAAACATTTTTGTTGAATTTTTTATTTTAGGACTCGTTTGGTATCGCTAAGAATTATTTCCGGTAACGGAATGATTCCGAATTAGTCAAAAATTATGGTTGTTTAGAGGTATTTTAACACATAAAAGTAACCTAATCATTTCCATTTCCATTCCTTACCCTTAACCGATCCATTCCGTTTCCATTCCATCACCCAACCATACGGGCACTTAGTTTATTTTTATACACAAAGGTAAGGAAAAAGAGAAAGTCAATCCCTTAAATCTGGTCGTATAAGACATACTTTCGGATGTGGTCTTCAACAACAAAAGGCAGGGAATCACATCGACAACTCGGAGAGTGGCTCTAAAGAGTTCGTCTATTAGCAATAGAGTTGATTTTCCTAAAAATGTGCTTAACAAATAACACGCATGAATCCAACAAGCAGAAAGGAGATCTCCTAGATGATCAAATCCACATCCCGCATGGATTTCCAAATGTGGTTAAGAGAATTAATCCGTACCTAATTGTCAACTTCAACCTCTAGGTTCACACGCCCAACAAACACGGCCATTTGGAGACCCTCTCGAAGCGCAAAGGCTTCAGCTTCCAAAACATAATTAGCTTTAGATCTTCCAAAACCCACAGTCAAAGAAAACCCAAAGAATTGCAGATAATAAAACCAAACACATATTGATTAGAACAATTCTTAGAAGCGTCAAAATTAACTTTGCCAAAGTTCAAATTAGGTTTCTGCCATTTAATATTATTTTTCCTCGTAGATTTAAGAGGTTTATTGTTATTATTATTATTATTTAGGTTTACATTTTTCCTATCCAGTCGTTGATATGGTTCAACACCAGAAGATTTAAGTCATTAGGAATCTTTTGTTTGTTGAAAGTAAGTTGGTTTCTAACATTCCAAACTAGCCACCAAGTAACAAATAATTGTCTTAGTTCACAGGTAGAGATGATACATTAATCTCCATGATGTCCTCAATTATTTTTCGATTTTTTGAGTAGCAGTCTTGTAAGATAGGGTGATCTTTGTGATAACATGATTTATCGACCTGTTTTAGTTATGTATTTAAGTAGATTTTTTCTTTCCGCATTCATGTTTTAGCCTTAGTTTGTGTCATTTATGCTTGTTTAATCCTACTTTGCAAGAATAGATGCCTACACATACTATTTTGTGGCTTTGTAGGTGATTTGACACATTACGGAGCTAAAACGACGTATTTGAGGATCAAGCCTCGAAGTGGATGCATTGGAGCAAACATACGTGCACGGGAAAGGGCTAGGAATCAAGCTAAAGGCACGAAAGAACAACTAGAGCCAATCTCGGCCAAGATCAAGTATTCCAAACGGAGATTAGGTTTGCACATGACCGAGATCAACGGCCGAGATCCATGCACCTCGGTCGAGTTGGGAGCTACTGATGTAAAATCTCGGCCGAGATCCATGCATCTCGGTCGAGTTGGGAGCTACTGATGTAAAATCTCGGCCTCCATCTCACCCTTGATCTCGGGTGACTTGACCGAGATTCCCATGATGCTGAAGTACGAAGTCGAAATCTCGGCCCCGACCATGACCATCTCGGCCGAGATCCAGACCGAGATTCCTCCCTGAGCGTTTTATTTCGATTACGGGCTTTTTCCTTTTTCATCCCAATGTCTTTTAGCTAGGCTTTTGTGTATAAAAAGAAGCCTTGGATTCATTCCAAGGGGTGTTCGATTTTAGTTGGGAGTTTCCCAGAGTTGCCCTAAAGGGGGGAACCTTCTCCTACCCTGCCCGTTTTCTTCTTCACCATTGTTCTTCGTAGTTTAGATTCAAGATTCAGACTTTTGCATTGAGATTTATTGGGAATACATTGTTGATTCAAGATTTGGCAAGATTAAAGGTTTTTATTCATTGAAGTTGAGTTCTCAATTTTCTCTCTTTATGCATTCATTGTTTTCCTTACTTATAGATCTGGATATGATTGTTATTGGCTAGATCTTTGTGGTTACAGGGAAGAATATAGATTTGTCAATACAAAGGTCAATGAGGGATTGTTCCCTATAATTGTTGAATCGCTTTAAATCATATGGAAATGTTTGGTTTTTTGCAAGTTTGGAATTGATATAAACCCACTTAATCTAAGTTGGAACTGAGTCGTAACTGAGATATTCCTACTCGGGTACATAAGAGAACTTGTTCCTAGGTAATAAAGGTTTAACATTTATTGGATAGAATGTGTCATTGTTTCTTTCTTTTAGGCAATAATTCTTGAGACGTAACTGTAAAGGGTTATTGTTTTTCCTTAATTGAAAGAAGGAGGTCTATATATTTATTTCTCCCTCTTTACCTTGAAAGCTACATATATTAGGTTGCGGACCTTTATGTTCTTGAGACGTTACTGTAAAAGAACATTGATTTAAGAAACATTAATCCATGTATGCTTTTCAATCATATATGCTTTGTGAGATTGTCCTGAGTTCTTGTGTATAAACAATGATCTTGAACCATTGAAATCCATCTTCTTGCCTTTAATTTGATTATCTTTGTTTTTATTTTCTTTTATAAAACTGCTCTTGATTGAAGTTGACATTCAATTGAGAGCAACCCAAAACCTTCCAATAACATTTGATTTACTTTCCTTATCTTTTTCAACCCCCGTCTTTATTTGAGATTTATCATATATTTAATCACTGATGCAAATTAATCCTCCAGTCTTTGTGTTCGACCCTGAAATATTTGTCCGACTTCGTACGATTCATACATTGTGGGTTCGTTGCTATTTAGGGGATTTATTATAGGTTATAAATATAAAATTATTTTCGCAAACCTAAACCTAAACCGTGAACCGGCCCAAACCTAAATTGGCGGTTTGCCAAAACCGGTTGCCAAACCGGCAGTTTAGGCCGGTTTGAAAACCGCCAGTTCGGCGGTTTGAATCAAATCGAGCCCATCACTAATTAGACGTGGTAGTGAGCCACACATACATAAGCACAGAGTTCAACCTAAAACCAACTGATAATAAAATGAGTAATTTTAATCAATAAACTTATATATTAGACTAACAACTTATTGTATTTTCGATATATACGAGCCATGTTATCTCTTACATCTCAACGGTTTCTTAGACCATACTCTCGGTTTACATCCATATATATTCACTTCATGATTCATACGGAGATCTTTCCTTTCTTAAAACTAACTCTTCAATTTACATTCCGATTCTATTAACTAATACATCTTTTAAAACTTAGAACATACGTCACTAACTTCGGTATCCTCGAGAGCTCTTAGTTATTTTACTTCGTTTATTCATGTTTCGTCTATAAATTACGAAACAAGTCATATTTATACGATTATCAAATCATAAAACAAGACCTATAAGTCAAAATAAACTTCAAGAAACGGTGAGCTAAAAAATGCACTTGCTACTGGACACTGGACAATACTAGTATGCATGTGAACAATTTAGTCAACTTTTACGTCCAACTATTTCAAAATCACGTGTATCGCAAAGGCGACGTAATAATTGATTGTTCCCTAAACGAAAGTAGTACTCAATTATTAAAAAAAAAAAGGTTATAATTGATTATCGTCAATAAGAATTTCAAATTTATTATGAATTATTTCATAATTCATTGGCAGTTTGGCAAAAATGTAAAGGTACTTTTGTAAAAAAGATAAAAGTGTAGTTTTTTTTTTTTTGGGGGGGGGGGGGGGCCGGATTTAAGATTAAAATATTTAGTAGGTTAAACCTATCTTAAATAATAAATTAACAAGAAATGTTGTAAGATAGAGTATTCAAACTCCTGATCAGTTGCATCTTCCATAAATTTAATTGTATCAAAAAAAACATTTTACCGAGTAAACTTTAAATAACATAGATCCTATCCAAATATATATACGCCTTAAATTTTGGGAGGATACAACAAACCCTAAGCTCCCTATATATATATATAGTAGGAACCTCCCTTACAGTAGGGAGTCTGAATATCTAAGATCCGTTAGATTAAATAATGAACGTCCATTATAGAATGTACATAATAAGGTTAAATAGGAGAGTTTCATATGATTGTTCCAATTTAATTCACTAGCTATTAATATATCTTTAGAAAAAAAAAATCGATATCTTATTTTTGGCTGAACAAATCTTCAAATCGGTATACTTATATATTAACGAACGTTAAAAAAAATAACGACCACTAAAATAACGTAAAAATATAGTACGTCAGTCGTTAAAAATATAATATAACATTCGTTCAATTTTATTTTGGTCGTTAAAATATAGTATAATCAGTCGTTAAATTTTGTTTGGTCGTTAAAATATAGTATACCAATGTTAAGTCGTTAAAATATAGTATACCAGTCGTTAAAATTTGATCGTTAAAATTTGACCGTTAAATTTTATGTTGGTTAAATTTTTTAGGATTGGTCGTTAATTTATTTTTATTGGTCGTTAAATTTGGTGGTTAGAATTTGGTCGTTATATTTTATGATGGCTAAATTTTTTTAGTCGTTAAATTTGGGTCGTTAAATTTTATGCTGGTTAAATTTGTTAGGATTGGTCGTTAATTTATTTATTTTGGTGGATAAATTTTGGTCATTAAAATTGGTCGTTAAAATTTATGCGGGTTAAATTTGTTAGGATTTGTCGTTAATTTATTTTTTTTGGTCGTTAAAATTGGTGGCTAAATTTTAATCGTTAAAATTGGTCGTTAAATTTTATGTTGGTTAAATTTGTTAGTATTGGTCGTTAATTTATTGTTTTTGGTCGTTAAATTTGGTCCTTAAATTTGGTGGTTAAATTTTGGACGTTAAAATTTGGTCGTTAAATTTTGTTTTGTTCGTTAAAATATGTAATATGGAAAGAATGTTGGTTACAATTGGTCGTTAAATTTTATTTTGGTCGTTAAAAATTTTTTTTGTGGAAATTGGTCGTTAAAATTTTATGAACATTGATTCCGTATATTTTAGTCAAAAAGTTGATGAATGTATATTTCGATTAAGGAATGAACATTGATTGTTGAATATTTTTGTTAGAAATTAAAAAAAAACTAAAATTCTATTAAGGGAAATAGATGTACCTATTTAATTTACTACCATCTAAAACTTTCAATCATGTACGTTCATGAACTTTAATCTAACATATCTTATGAGTTCTTATTCCCTACTCTAATAATTGTTCCTATGTGATCCTCTCTCTCTCTCTCTCTCTCTATATATATATATATATATATATATATATATATATATATATATATATATATATATATATATATATATATATAAAGTGTAAGTATCTAAAATTATATATGAACTAGTCGAGTACATAAAAGTGTGTGAGAGCCCTATTCTTTCGGACCGAGTCTTGGTCCTTAGCCGAGATTGGCTTGGCCGGGATTGGCCTTTCCGCGCTCGCGGGCCTGACTATCATCCGTGCGGCTCATGGAACCGCCCCTGCGGTTTCTTGCGGCTGCAGCCGGTTTTGTTGACTCCCTTAACCGTGCTTTACCTTTCCTCCTCTTATTCTTCTCTTGGCTTCGTGAGCAAGGGTTTCACACTTCTTTCTTCAGCTTCATACGTCCTTCTTGCTTCTTCATCCCTTCCCTTGACCTTGTATTGGTTTCTTGAGTCTGGAAGAGAGTTTTGTGTGACCTTGGTGTTTGTTGATGCTAGTGATGTGTGTTGCTGTGCTTGAAAGCCAGCTTTGGTGTGTGTTGATCTTCCCTGCAACCTAGGACCACAGTTGTGGCATGTGTGTGATTGTGATGGAGAGAAGATGTGATTTGATCACGTGAAGAGCCGAAGAGAAGCCGCGGGTTTACGTTCTGCACAGAGGCCGCCCCCGCGCCTAGAAGCCGCCGCCCTTGCGGAAGACGTGCCGCAGCGCCAGCGCCTTGCCTGCGTTGCCTACGTCCCGTGTCACCGCGCCTACGGCTGCTCCCTGCCGCGCCTGCGGGTTATTCATTTCGCCCCTGCGTCCCTTGATCACGCAGGTGCGTTTTGTCCCAGGACTACCCATAGTTGGGTAGTTCTTTTCCTTTCCTAGTATGAGGGAACTAGTACCATGCTAGGTATCGGTTTATGATGAGTATGATATAGATATGCCGGTTACGGCCTTGAGGTTTACGAGTTGGATATGATCCTTATGGATCTCTTGGGTCTAGGTGTGACCCCTTTATGTGATAGGAGTTTGATATATATATGTGTATGCCTTGTATAGGCTGTGTTGTCTTCCAGTTTGGAGTGGACCTGAGTGAGAGTTGATCGTAGTTATACGACTTCTGAGATTGAGGTAAGTCCATAGGAGTTACTTAGCTTCCATCCTTATATTGGATGTGTGCATGAGTGGTGTTTGTGATATGCTTTATAGCATGCTTTATGATGGTCACCGACCTATGTTATATTGACTGCCCATTGTAGTGACCGTGATAACCTTTCCCTTTCATCCCGTAGTGGAGTCTGGGAGGTTCTCTGTAGTCAGGCCAGATCTGGTATACGGGAAGGACCCTCACCACTCCCATAGGGTACACGGGAGGTGTGTTGATACTACTCCAGCTGGCTAGAGCACTCAGAGGCGGGGATTATATTCCTCGCGTCACATATCTTCATATACATCTATTTATACGATTGAGTGATTCAACTTATTAAAGATAATAAACCGGGTAAATGTGTGATATCATGATGAGGTGTTAATATTATTGATATGTGATTGTGCTCTAGCATCTTCTTATATATATGTGTATAGTTAGCTAACGGTTTTATACCGTGTTGTAGATCCTTTGCAGGTTAGGAGAGCTGCAGAGTGATCCAAAGGGGTGATCTGCTGAGGGTTCCGTACACTGGGCGTATTCGTGGGATATGGGTTATTTACGTTGTACGGATTCATGTTTTGACTTTGTACTCAGCAGTACCTTGTATCACCTTTTTGATATGTATATATATATATATATATATATATATATATATATATATATATATATATATATATATATATTAGTTTTAAGTTTTATTTTAATCTATTGGTGCCTTGTTGTAAGATTAAGTGAATTTGTTGTTAGGCTAGGGTCAGGATCCATTGTGAGATCCTAACCCAGTAGCACCTCGAGTCCTACGGATTTGGGGTGTTACAAAGTGGTATCAGAGCCCAGGTTGACAACAATGGCACTACTAATCTGCAATAAAGTTCGAATAGATAAATAAACAGAACCCGAAAGGAGTCTGACTTTTCAAAAGATTTTGGTTTTGAAATGAGTACAAATGTTTTGGGATATCGTGTACGTGAACCATTGCCCCTCTGAAGATCTCGACAGTATATATATAGATATTCTGTTGTGATTGTTTTGATACATACATACGGCATATATATAGCCTTCTAAGTTAGGTTTACGTCTTCTGCAGATGGTTCAGACTAGAGCCTTATCTGCAACAAGACGAGGTAGAGGTAGACCCCCTCTAGGTATAGGACGGGGTAGGACTCTTGCTGACGGTTCACATGCAGGAGAGATACATGAGGAGGTTGCTGAGAGCGTCGTTCCTGAGACTGGGAACGGGACAGCTGAGAGACAGGGGGCACAAAGAGCCCAGTTTGGCGAGTCTGATCGTGTCTCCATGGGGGATCAGAGTTCCGAGCATATATCAGACGTGTAGAGGAGGCTGGTAGAGCCGGTAGACGTGCCCCAGATTTACAGGCACATGAGGGACCATCTGAGAGGTCCCACACCGTTACTCAGGTGCCAGTTGTACAGGTACCTGCTGCTGAGATTGCCAAAGCACCAGAGGAGCATAGAGAGCCTAGACTAGATACCTGGTTGAAGGCATTCCATCAGATGGGTGTACCCCCTTTCACTAGGAAGGTGGGATTGGAGGTTGAGCTCTGGATCGGGCATGTAGACTCAACTCTGGAGTCTATTCAATGTCCAGCTGACAGACAGATCGAGCTGGTTCAGACTTTATTCCGGGACTTGGCACACCACTGGTGGAGATCAGTACGGGGTCACGTATCCAGTTATGATCAGATGAGGACGATGATCAGAGAGTGTTTCTGCTCTGCCTCACTAAGGAGGGAGAAACTGCGAGATTTTGTTGAGGCTGGGTTTGAGGATGTACCAGTCTCTAAGGCCATTAGGAGGTTTCAGGAGGAGCTGGCATTACTGGGACCAGCTGCACCTTCTGCAGACCAACACGTTTATCTCTTTTCCCGAAGACTAAGGGATACTACCCGGGCCTATATGGCGGGATTTCATTGTGAGTCCTTGATGGACTACCAGGATATAGCCGCCGACTATGAGCGAGAGCGGGCGAGTCTGAGAAGAGGTAGCGTACAGGACAAACCAGTGGGACTGGTGGTTCTGCTAGTGGTTGGTGTGGTCAGAGACGCCAAGGTCAGCCTTCATCTACACCGGTTGCAGAGAAGAGACGGCAGTGTTTTAACTATGGAGATCCAGGGCATCTGAAGCCCAAGTGCATGAGGCCATTAGTGACGTGTTTTACTTGTGGTAGACAGGGTCATAGAGCCGTTTACTGCCGCCAGGGCGGAGCTTCTTCTCAGCAGGGTTCTTCTCCTGCCAGTGCAGCGGGAGGTGGGCAGAAGCCACCTCAGCAGCAGCAGCAGACTCAAGGACAGCAGAGAGTCCCAGATCGCCCTACGACTCAGGGATCTGCTCCTGGGCCGAGTAGAGGCAGAGGTCATGGTGGGGGCACTACTGATACCAAAGGCCCACAGGGTCGTGTTTTTGAGTTGAGGAGTGCAGAGGAGCCAGCTGCACCTACTGCTACAGGTACCATTCTGATTCATGGTTTACTTGTTAGAGTTTTATTTGATACTGGTGCTACGCACTCTTTTATTTCTGATGCTTGTGTAGAGCGTCTTGGATTAGATACAGTTGAGGGGATGCCCTTTATTATAGGGTTACCCAATGGTGGTAGGGTCAGAGGTACCCGTGAGATTCACGGTTGTCCCATTTCTGTAGGGACCCGTGTGTTACTAGTTGACTTCTTTGTCATGCCATTAGAGCATGAAGAAGTCATTCTAGGTATGGATTGGATGGCTAGACATTCTGCAGTCCTAGATGTAGGTAGGAGGATTGTTACCCTCTCTACCGAGTTAGGCCAGATAGAGGTTTTCCGAGGTTGGGACCTTGGAAAGGTAGGCACAGTTATCAGCGTTATACGGGCAGCTAGGCTGATTGCACAGGGTTGCGAGGCCTTCTGGTGTTATGCCATGAAGGAGGGGGAGAGTCCAGCATTAGAGGATATCCTAGTTGTTTGTGAGTTTACTGATGTTTTTGCTGAGCCGTCCAGTTTGCCACCTCAGAGGAGTGTGGATTTCAGTATCGAGTTAGAGCCTGGTACGAGACCCATCTCGAAGGCCCCATACCGGATGGCGCCTGTCGAGATGCTGGGGAACACCTGTCCTCTTCGTACGGAAGAAGGACGGATCACTGAGGTTATGCATAGATTACAGAGAGCTGAACAAGGTGACCAT
Organism: Fagopyrum tataricum; assembly: GCA_002319775.1. Classification (NCBI taxonomy): domain Eukaryota; kingdom Viridiplantae; phylum Streptophyta; class Magnoliopsida; order Caryophyllales; family Polygonaceae; genus Fagopyrum; species Fagopyrum tataricum. Next base: position 18,754,180 of record CM008283.1, on the reverse strand, counting down.
CAGGAACAAGTATCCACTGCCGCGCATTGATGATTTGTTAGATCAGCTACAGGGAGCGACTGTGTTCTCCAGGATTGACCTGCGTTCCGGGTTTCACCGGATGAGGGTGAGGGAGCAGGATGTGCACAAGACAACATTTCGGACCAAATATGACCACTACGAGTTTGTAGTGATGTCATTTGGGCTTACGAATGCCCCAATCGTCTTTATGGAGTTGATGAACAGTATCTTCATCGACTTCCTGGATCAATTTGTGGTGGTCTTTATTGATGATATTCTGGTATACTCTCGCAGTGGAGAGGAGCATGCAGGACATCTGTGGACTGTATTGCAGGTTTTGCGGGATAGAGAACTTTATGCTAAGTTCTCTAAGTGTGAGTTCTGGATGCCAGAGGTAGCATTCCTGGGTCATGTGGTTTCAGCTGAGGGGATCAAGGTGGATCCAGCAAAGATTGAGGCCGTAGCAGCATGGACTACACCGACGAACGTCAAGGAAGTACGTAGTTTCCTTGGCCTAGCCGGTTATTACAGACGCTTTGTGGAGGGATTATATGTGATTGCTCGTCCACTGACGAGTTTGCTGAGGAAGACTACCAGATTTGTGGGGTCTGATCAGTGCATGCAGAGTTTTGAGGAGTTGAAGAGGCGTTTGACTTCTGCTCCTATTTTGGCACAACCAGAGGGTACTGAGGATTTTGTGGTTTACAGTGATGCATCCAAGCTAGACTTGGGATGTGTTTTGATGCAGCGAGGCAGAGCTATTGCTTATGCGTCTCGACAGTTGAAGACGTATGAGGAAAACTATCCGACTCATGATCTGGAGTTGGCAGCGGTAGTTCATGCATTGAAGATCTGGAGACATTACCTGTATGGTGCTACATGTCAGATCTTCACAGACCATAAGAATCTGGAGTATATTTTCACGCAGCGGGAATTGAATAACCGCCAGCGTAGGTGGCTCGAGCTGATCAAGGATTTTGATTTAGAGATCCTGTATCATCCAGGGAAGGCGAACGTTGTCGCCGACGCCCTGAGCAGGAAGACGCCTCAAGAGTAGGCGATTGCGAGATTGACGATACAGTCTCAGCTACAGAGAGACTTGATCTGGTTAGAGTTGGACATCCAGTTTCCTGATGAGGATGCTCAGCTGCGTACTCTAGAGGTACTTCTTGATCTGTTGGGCGAGATCCAACAAAAGCAGAGACCTGCCCGACATTGATGAGGATACGAGATAGGATGTCTCGGGATGAGGCACCCCAGTTTCTGCTTGGAGCAGATGGAGTTTTGAGGCGCCGCGGTCGCGTCTATGTACCTACTGACACAGAGCTGATGCAGAGGATTTTACAGGAGGCTCACTGTACACCTTACTCTGTACATCCAGGTACGAGTAAGATGTATCAGGACTTGAGACGTATATATTGCTGGGGAGAGCTGAAGCGCGATGTGGCCAGATTTGTGGCACAGTGTGCGACCTGTCAGCAGGTCAAGATCGAGCATTTTAGACCTGGAGGTGAGCTCCATCCACTTCCTATTCCACAGAGGAAGTGGGAGGACGTCACCATGGATTTTGTGACTGGACTGAGGCTGAGCCGGAGTTTTGATGCCATCTGGGTCATTGTGGACAGATTGACAAAGACGGCACGTTTTATTCCTATCAGGGAGACATGGCCAGTGAGCAGATTAGCTGAGGAGTACACTAGGCAGATAGTTAGACTCCATTGTGTACCGAGGACGATCGTCTCAGACATAGATGGGCGATTTACCTCGAGATTCTGGCAGCAGATTCAGACTGCCCTGGGGACGAGTTTGCACTTCACGACTGCGTTCCATCCTCAGACAGATGGTCAGTCAGAGAGGACCATTCAGACTCTGGAGGATATGCTGCGAGCTTGTGTGTTGGATTGGGGACAAGTGTGGACAATTCATCTCCCACTTGTTGAGTTCTCATACAACAATAGTTGGCATGCATCTATTGGGATGACCCCATATGAGGCACTGTATGGACAGAGATGTCGTACCCCGTTATGCTGGGATGAGCAGAGCAGTGTCAATGGTTTAGCACCTGATCAGATTCATGATGATATGGCTCGAGTAGCATTGATCAGAGAGCGTATGCTGACTGCGCAGAGCCGTCAGAAGTCTTATGCTCATAGGAGACGTAAACCTCTAGAGTTCAGAGTTGGAGCCCATGTGTGGCTGAGAGTGTCCCCGACACGAGGTGTTAGGCGTTTTGGCATTAAGGGGAAGTTGAGCCCCCGATATGTCGGACCATTTGAGATTCTGGATCGAGTTGGGAGCGCAGCTTACAAATTAGCCTTACCTCCGAGATTAGAGGGTGTTCACCCTGTATTTCATGTGTCTCAGCTGAGGGAGTACATACCAGATCCGAGACACATCGTGAGTTATGATGATTTGGTGGTTGAGCCGGACCACACGTTTGTTGAGCATCCTATTGTAGTCCTAGAGCGAGGTATGAGACGCCTGCGTTTGAAGGACATTCCTATGTTGAGGATACAGTGGTCGAGACGATGACCTGAGGAGGCTACATGGGAGACTGAGGATAGTATCTAGAGGAACTATCCAGAGTTCTATGCTGAGTTAGATGCACTAGTAGGATCACCGAGTAGATCTTAGTACTAGCTTGGTGAGTCTTATGTGCTTATATGCTTATATGTTATGATGTGCTTATTTTCATACTAGCTTTGATGTGATTATGATCTTATTAGATCTTGTTGTGCTAGTATGATTCTTGTTTATAGCTGGAGATGGTTCTCTCCTCCATGCTATTGTGATATGATAGGTTTAACTGGAGATGGTTCTTTCCTCCATGTTATTTTGATGGACATAGTAGGGCTGGAGATGTTCTCCCTCCATGCCTTTCTATTATGGATATGATACGGCTAGAGATGTGATTCCTCTATGCCTTGTGATATGTTATGGTTCGGCTAGAGATGGTTTTCCTCTAGGCCCTGGATAGTATAGTTTACTGCTGGAGTTGATGATTTCCTCCATGCTTATGTTTGAGGTTATAGAGAGTTTTACCTCGGCTTTTGAGTCCGAGTGGTTTCAGGACCTTGTAAGTTTCGGGACGAAACTTGTTTTTAGGGGGGTGAGATGTGAGTGTCCTATTCTTTCGGACCGAGTCTTGGTCCTTAGCCGAGATTGGCTTGGCCGGGATTGGCCTTTCCGCGCCCGCGGGCCTGACTGTCGCCCCTGCGGGTTTCCGCCCCTACAGCTCATGGAACCGCCCTTGCGGTTTCTTGCGGCTGCAGCCGGTTTTGTTGACTCCCTTGACCGTGCTTTACCTTTCCTCCTCTTATTCTTCCCTTGGCTTCTTGAGCAAGGGTTTCACACTTCTTTCTTCAGCTTCCTACGTCCTTCTTGCTTCTTCATCCCTTCCCTTGACCTTGTCTTGGTTTCTTGAGTTTGGAAGAGAGTTTTGTGTGACCTTGGTGTTTGTTGATGCTAGTAATGTGTGTTGCTGAGCTTGGAAGCCAGCTTTGGTGTGTGTTGATCTTCCCTACAGCCTAGGACCACAGCTGTGGTAAGCTTCCTTCTTCCTCTTCTCTTCTTTCTTCTTGGATTCCATTTCTTTAGCTTAGGATTAGATGTTTGGACATAGGATGATGATGGAATGTGTATGTTGTGGCATTTGTGTGTTTGTGATGGAGAGAAGACGTGATTTGATCACGTGAAGAGCCAAAGAGAAGCCGTGGGTTTACGTTCTGCACAGAGGCCGCCCCCGCGCCTAGAAGCCGCCGCCCCTGCAGAAGACGTGCCGCAGCGCCAGCGCCAACGCCTTGCCTGCGTTGCCTACGTCCCGTGTCACCGCGCCTGCGGCTGCTCCCTTCCGCGCCTGCAGGTTGTCCATTCCGCCCCTGCGTCCCTTGATCATGCAGGTGCGTTTTGTCCCGGGACTACCAATAGTTGGGTAGTTCCTTTCCTTTCCTAGTATGAGGGAACTAGTACCATGCTAGGTATCGGTTTATGATGAGTATGATATAGATATGCCGGTTACGGCCTTGAGGTTTACGAGTTGGATATGATCCTTATGGATCCCTTGGGTCTAGGTGTGACCCCTTTGTGTGATAGGAGTTTGATATATATATATGTGTATGCCTTGTATAGGCCGTGTTGTCCTCCAGTTTGGAATGGACCTGAGTGAGAGCTGATCGTAGTTATACGACTTCTGAGATTGAGGTAAGTCCATAGGACTTACTTAGCTGTCATCCTTATATTGGATGTGTGCATGAGTGGTGTTTGTTATATGCTTTATAGCATGCTTTATGATGGTCACCGACCTATGTTATATTGACTACCCATTGTAGTGGCCGTGATAACCTTTCCCTTTCATCTCATAGTGGAGTCTGGGAGGTTCTCTGTAGTCAGGCCAGATCTGGTATACGGGAAGGACCCTCACCACTCTCATAGGGTACACGGGAGGTGTGCTGATACTACTCCATCTAGCTAGAGCACTCAGAGGCGGGGATTATATTCCTCGTGTCACATATCTTCATATACATCTATTTATACGATTGAGTGATTCAACTTATTAAAGATAATAAACCGGGTAAATGTGTGATATCATGATGAGGTGTTAATATTATTGATATGTGATTGTGATCTAGCATCTTCTTATATATGTGTATAGTTAGCTAACGGTTTTATACCGTGTTGTAGATCCTTTACAGGTTAGGAGAGCTGCAGAGTGATCCAGAGGGGTGATCTGATGAGGGTTCCGTACACTGGGCTAGGGTCAGGATCCATTGTGAGATCCTAACCCAGTAGCACCTCGAGTCCTACGGATTTGGGGTGTTATAAAGTGTACAAAAGAATTGTGTTTGATTGCATGACATAATAATAGGGTAAGAATAAAGTATAGGAATGTATTTGGGGTGTTACAAAGTGTACAAAAGAATTGTGTTTGATTGCATGACATAATAATAGTGTACAAAAGAATTGTATATATATATATATATTTATTTTAAGATATAAGTCTTAAATAAATATGATTATAAGTTGGTCTCAAAAATAATATTTTATTTTAAATTGATCTCGGTTAAATAAAAAAGTTCATAATAATCTTTTATAAGTTTGTCTCTGTAAGAGCCTTAGTCTTTGGGAGCCAGTTTTGGCCTTAACCGCCCTCGCGGGTTCTGGGAGCCGTCCCTGCGGCTCAGGGAACCGCCCCTGCGGTTTCTTGCGGCTGCAGCCGGCTTTGTTGACCGTTTGACTCGTGCGTTACCTTCTCTTCTTACCTTGGGGAGCAAGGGTTTCTTCTTCAGTCTTCTTTCTTCAGTTCTCACGTCCTCCTTGCTTCTCCCTTCCTCCTTCTTGAGCTTGATCTTGGATTCTTTAGAGTTGGAAGAGTTCTGTGTGGCTTTTGGTGGTTGATGATGAGTTTGATGTGTATTGATGAGCTTGAGAGCCAGTGGACAGTGTGTGGTTGATCTTCCTTGCAGCTTAGGACCACAAGTGTGGTAAGCTATCTTCTTCTTCTCTTCTTTCTTCCTTGATTCCACCTTCCTTAGCTTAGGATTAGATGAATTGGATATAGATTGATGTTGATTTATGTATGTATATGTATGTGTGTGACTTTGGAATGGAGAAGACGTGATTTGATCACGTGAAGAGCTGAAGAGGAATCGCGGGGTCACTTTCTGCACTGTTGCCGCCCCGTGGAAGCCGTGTCACAGCGCCTGCGCCCGTGCTTGCCTGCGGCCGCTGTCACCGCGCCTGCGGTCGAGTCGTACTGCGCCCGCGGTTTTCTTGTTCCGCCCCTACGTCTCTTCGTTCCGCATGTGCATCTTGTACATGATCTACCTAGAGTAGTATGATCCTTTCCTTTCCTAGTATGAGCGGGTTAGTAGCATGCTAGGTATGTGTATGAGGTTAGAATGATGATGAGTATGATATAGAGATATGCCGGTTAGGGCTTTGAGGTTTATAAGTTGGATACGATCCTTATGGATCCCTTGGGTCTAGGTGTGACCCTTTGATGTGATATGAGTGTGATATATATATATGTGTATGCCTTGTTATTAGGCAGTGTTGATCTCCAGTGTTGGAATGGACCTGAGTGAGAGCTGATCGGGTTATACTACTACGAGGTTGAGGTAAGTCCATAGGACTTACTTAGCTCCATCCTTATATTGGATGTGTGCATGAGTGGTGTGTGTGTTATCTGCTTTATAGCATGAGTTATGATGATTACCGACCTATGGTATAGTGATTGCCCATTGTAGGGCTTCACAAATGTCCCTTTCATCCCTTTGGAGTCTGGGCGGTTCTTTGTGGTTGGGTTAGACTTGGTACACGGTTGGACACTCCCCATTCCCTCAGGGTACACGGGTGGGTGTGACCAGGGGCCACTCCAGCTGTCATGAGCACCCAGAGGCGAGGATTATATTCCTCGTGTCACATATGTTCATATTGATATATATATATATATATGTATATATATACGCTTGAGTGACTAGACTTTATAAAGATAATAAACCGGGTAAATGTGTGATAGCATGATGATGTGTTAATATTATTGATATGTGATTGTGATCTAGCATCTTCTTATATATGTGTATAGTTAGCTAACGGTTTTATACCGTGTTGTAGATCCTTTACAGGTTAGGAGAGCTGCAGAGTGATCCAGAGGGGTGATCTGATGAGGGTTCCGTACACTGGGCTAGGGTCAGGATCCATTGTGAGATCCTAACCCAGTAGCACCTCGAGTCCTACGGATTTGGGGTGTTATAAAGTGTACAAAAGAATTGTGTTTGATTGCATGACATAATAATAGGGTAAGAATAAAGTATAGGAATGTATTTGGGGTGTTACAAAGTGTACAAAAGAATTGTGTTTGATTGCATGACATAATAATAGTGTACAAAAGAATTGTATATATATATATATATTTATTTTAAGATATAAGTCTTAAATAAATATGATTATAAGTTGGTCTCAAAAATAATATTTTATTTTAAATTGATCTCGGTTAAATAAAAAAGTTCATAATAATCTTTTATAAGTTTGTCTCTGTAAGAGCCTTAGTCTTTGGGAGCCAGTTTTGGCCTTAACCGCCCTCGCGGGTTCTGGGAGCCGTCCCTGCGGCTCAGGGAACCGCCCCTGCGGTTTCTTGCGGCTGCAGCCGGCTTTGTTGACCGTTTGACTCGTGCGTTACCTTCTCTTCTTACCTTGGGGAGCAAGGGTTTCTTCTTCAGTCTTCTTTCTTCAGTTCTCACGTCCTCCTTGCTTCTCCCTTCCTCCTTCTTGAGCTTGATCTTGGATTCTTTAGAGTTGGAAGAGTTCTGTGTGGCTTTTGGTGGTTGATGATGAGTTTGATGTGTATTGATGAGCTTGAGAGCCAGTGGACAGTGTGTGGTTGATCTTCCTTGCAGCTTAGGACCACAAGTGTGGTAAGCTATCTTCTTCTTCTCTTCTTTCTTCCTTGATTCCACCTTCCTTAGCTTAGGATTAGATGAATTGGATATAGATTGATGTTGATTTATGTATGTATATGTATGTGTGTGACTTTGGAATGGAGAAGACGTGATTTGATCACGTGAAGAGCTGAAGAGGAATCGCGGGGTCACTTTCTGCACTGTTGCCGCCCCGTGGAAGCCGTGTCACAGCGCCTGCGCCCGTGCTTGCCTGCGGCCGCTGTCACCGCGCCTGCGGTCGAGTCGTACTGCGCCCGCGGTTTTCTTGTTCCGCCCCTACGTCTCTTCGTTCCGCATGTGCATCTTGTACATGATCTACCTAGAGTAGTATGATCCTTTCCTTTCCTAGTATGAGCGGGTTAGTAGCATGCTAGGTATGTGTATGAGGTTAGAATGATGATGAGTATGATATAGAGATATGCCGGTTAGGGCTTTGAGGTTTATAAGTTGGATACGATCCTTATGGATCCCTTGGGTCTAGGTGTGACCCTTTGATGGATATGAGTGTGATATATTGTTATGCCTTGTTATTAGGCAGTGTTGATCTCCAGTGTTGGAGCTGATCGGGTTTGATACTACTACGAGGTTGAGGTAAGTCCATAGGACTTACTTAGCTACCATCCTTATATTGGATGTGTGCATGAGTGGTGTGTGTGTTATCTGCTTTATAGCATGAGTTATGATGATTACCGACCTATGGTATAGTGATTGCCCATTGTAGGGCTTCACAAATGTCCCTTTCATCCCTTTGGAGTCTGGGCGGTTCTTTGTGGTTGGGTTAGACTTGGTACACGGTTGGACACTCCCCATTCCCTCAGGGTACACGGGTGGGTGTGACCAGGGGCCACTCCAGCTGTCATGAGCACCCAGAGGCGAGGATTATATTCCTCGTGTCACATATGTTCATATTGATATATATATATATATATGTATATATATACGCTTGAGTGACTAGACTTTATAAAGATAATAAACCGGGTAAATGTGTGATAGCATGATGATGTGTTATGATTCCTGATGTGTGTTTGTGCTCTTGCATCTCTATATATGTGTATGGTTAGCTAACGGTTTTATACCGTGTTGTAGATCCTTTGCATGTTAGGAGAGCTGCAGAGTGATCCAGAGGGGTGATCCGCTGAGGGCTCCGTACACTGGGGTCGTTATCGTGGGTTATGGGGTTTTTTGTATGTACAGATACATGTTTATGTTGTACTCAGCGGTCCTTTTGTATTACCTTTTGATATATATATATATATATCAGTTTTATGTTTTGTTTTATCTATATGCGCCTTGTTGTAAGATCCAGTGAACTTGTTGTCAAGCTAGGGTCAGGATCTATTGTGAGATCCTAGCCCAGTAGCGCCTCGAGTCCTACGGATTCGGGGTGTTACAGTCTCATTTTAAGATGTAGATTTTTATAAATATGGTTATAAGTTGGTCTCAACAATAATATTTATTAGAATTTGGTCACATTTAAATGAACAATGTTCGTAATAATCTTCTATTATAAGTTGGTCTCATTTTAAGATATAAATTTTTATAAAATTATTAGGTCTTTGTTTACAACTTATATGTGTGCAAGTTGATCTAAATAATAATTTTTTTTATTATAAGTTTATCTCCTTTGAATGAACAAATATTCATACTAATTTTTTATTATAAGTTGATCACACTTTAAGATATAGATTTTTATAAATATGATTATAAGTTGGTATCGATAATAATATTTTATTACAAATTAATCTCATTTATAACTAGACTTGAGCAAACACAGGCAAACTCATCCGCCCGTGAAAATGGACAGCTATGGCGCATAAGATAGGCCCGGTCCATCAAGCTTGTTGGACGGATACGAGCAAGGATGTAGGCCTGTCCAAACCGCTAAGCCCGGCACGAAAGCCCTTTTTACCTTATTTTACCCCTAGATTAACCGAATATTGAATAAAAATGAATCTTTATTGAACACGTGAAATTTAAACCTGTTAACAACTAAAACGTGGCTCGTTTATTGCGTCGATTGCATATGAGGCTGAGAAATTAGGAAGCGTGAATTAGCAAAACTGACGTGGGGCCACGTGGGATATGGCGTTGTAATGATTTGCATGTTAGTTAGATTTTGATGGATAAATAATTTTTTTAAATTTAAAAAATTTAAATTATTTTAAAGTCTTAATTAATTAAGCTAAAGAAAAGTTTAAAATTTTAAAATTAAATTAATTACAATTTTAAATAACAATAAAAAATATTAATTTAGATAATATTACGTATTAAAATTTTACATCCTTATACAATACAAAAGTGTAAAACTAAATTAATTTTATTAGGTCATATATATAAAGGTGGTAAAGTTAAATATATTTTTTCAAGAAATTAAAAATAAATTTTGATTAAAATATAAATGTTTAAATATAGTATATTTAAAAAAGTTCAACTAAAAAATATAATTTTAGATAGTTTTTAAAATTATCTTGAAAAAATGTAACTTATAATACATTTGTGATTTAGCGATTATTTTTTCAAATAAATATAGGAAATATATATATATATATATATATATATATATATATATATATATATATATATATATATATATATATATATATATATATATATATATATATATTAAAGTTAGAATAACAAATTATCTAATAATCTTATAAATAAAAGTAAAAAAATTCAAAAATAATGAATAAGAATATCTTACGGTGAATCTTTAAAATATGTTGAAGATTGTGATAAGTATAAAAAAATATGTCTATGTTTATATTAATTTAACGAAAACTCGAAATTATAAAAATAAATGACATGTGGCAAAATATTTTTGACTTTAATAGTAAAAATACAGTGCGTGATATGAATTTTATAAATATATATATTTTAACAAATATAATTAAAATTAAATTATTATTTGGTTTATTATAAATATAAATTTTTCGGCAATTCAAAATTAAGTTTGAAAGAACATTAACTTAATCGAGTATATTAGGAAATGAATACATGAAAACAAAACTTTATCAATATTAAAATGTGTATAGAAGGTAATAATATCAATCTACTATATAATATTAAAACAGAAGTAAATATTCTCACTTGTCGTTCCCACGTTAAGGCACCTCGGATTTTGCCACATGTCGTCCCTATATTTTGGTGTGTATAAGTAATTATTTGGCGTGTATTTGGTTTTCGGGTTTATTTTTTTATGGAGATGATGTAAACTTATTTCCATTAAAAAATATAGAATTGATCTTATATTATTTTGTATTAATTATTATCATATATAATTTTATTGGTTTAAATAATTTCCTTTCAAGAACTATCATTTTACAACATGTCATTATTAAGGAATATGATTTGAAATTTTCATTCAATTAGAATATAATTATTAATATGTAAACTAATCTTACTTTATATAGAATAATAGTTTTAATATTTTCTACCAATTTGATTAACTAGGATTAATGTAATTTAGTAAAAATATTAACTGATTAATTAATATATGTCATATGTCTAATATATATTTAATTAAAAGTATTAGACAAAAGCTTATCAAATAATTATTATTATAAAATTATATATATATATATATATATATATATATATATAAATTTATCTTCATTGCTCAATAATAGTATCACCCAAAGTTTATCAAATATATATCGTTGATTCATTGCTTACTAAACAATTCTGCATACAAGTCTAAATTAGATTAATAAAAATTGTAAACCTTTTTATAGATTTTTTTTATATTTATTAAAATAATCATACAACTAAAAAGTATAAAGCATAAAAGGTTTGTATATATTATAAGAATCGAATTTATATTAGAATTAATGGAGTCATTTTTTTCTAATGAATGGAAAATTTATCTTGACTTTAAATTACTTTATTTAGCTTTATAAGATTTTAGCAATATAGTTATAAAATTTTATTGAGTTAAATGGGCTATAAATGCACTTATTTTAACTAGGGTACAAGGTATGTATGTATTTTTTTAATCAGATACTAACTATGCAGGTATAAATAGCTTCTTTTTTTTTCAGCCCTTTTTTTTGGCTTTCGTTCTCTCTCTCTGGACGGTGATTTATGGCGATTCTTCGCCCTCTTGTTTCTTCGTCTCCGCTCTCTCACCTCTCTTCTCGCCCTAGATCGGTAGAGGGAGAAATCATTCTTCGGCCATTGGAAAGACCGCGTCTCCGGAGATTTGCCACCAGTCCGCATCGTTGTCGGCCGCCAAGAAGCTTCGCCGGAGAGCCAACATGTCTTGAGTGGATCTGGTACACCTCTTAGACCATGCTTGATCAAAATCTATCTCTTCAGCTTAATCGATGAGAATGCCAAGAGCATTACACCAGGGAACTTTGAGAGACATTGGGGATTATTCGAATTTGATGGAAAACCTAAATACGAGCTTGATCTAATTTGGAATGCAAGAGAATAAGGGTTTAATTCCAGTTGAAGATGTTAAGTACATGGAGAAGATATGGAGTGTAATGAGACCTGATGTGCAGGATTATTTCAAATTTCTAATCCATTTCAAATTGTTGAATTTTACAGAAACATTTTTTTGGTTCATTTAGGTGAGGAATGAACTTTGTAGTGCAAGGAAGTAGTCTTTGAGAGGTTTTTTCGACCTTCATCTCTAGCACTATTTACTGTACTTTTGCTTATGTTTGTATGCATTCTTATGTAGGTCTAACAGATCTAACACAGATGACCAATATGTAGTGGGAGAAGTGGTGCGTCGATGCAGCCTTTGCCATGGGAGAAACCCTCATATTCTGAATTCAAACAACTGCCTAAGTAAGGTTTCTCATCCAACAACAAAGAGTGTCTACTATTTTTACTTTCTTACTGTAAAAGATTTAGTTGGTCAGATATGTTTATTTCTATTGATAAAGTAGATTCACGAGACCTTATATCAAAGGCACCCTGTGTTTGTATCTGAATTATGATTAATTACCAAGGAAAGTGCGTATGCTGCAGGACACTTGTCAATGGATATGCATTGAATCACTCTACTATTTACAAGGATCTTGAACGGTTGGTTTTCTTGCTATAGTTTTGGCACCCATCTACACTTGAATGCTTTAACATTTTCACTAAGATAAATTGTCTGCTGTAACAAATTACATCAAGTCCATATTGTGGTTCCTCGTAGCTTTGCACTTGTTTTACTTCCTTTGGTTATTGGACTTAGCTTGAAGCTCTTGAGATATATGCGGTGATTTATCTTGTTCTTTGCTCTTGATAACTGCTCTTGGCTTGGTTATTTGAGTCAAAGGCACAATTTCAGAAAGGAACTCTTGAGCAGCCTCAAGAGTTTTCATGTGTTACATTAGGTTTCCTAAGATCGTGTATATACTTGTGTGTTTTCATGTGTTTCATCCACCTATCTTGACTAACTTATTCTTCACTCTATCAAATTGTTGGTACTGATCTTTTTGTGTAAATTGTGACTTGTCCAATTACAACACCTTCAAAGAGAATAAGAACCTCACTGGAATTGCTCGTTATGCAGTGTCAATACTCACCTTGATATTGGTCCGGCTACCCCATATGTGTTATCTGTATGTTAATCTACACCTTTGCACATAGTTTATTTTGCTCATATTCTTAGCCTATTCGTTTTCTTTGTTGATGTTGCTGGTTGTCCTGTCGATTTTCTAGCGGATAAGAATGTTTAAGTTCATTGCCTACATTTTTATCAGTTCTTAGGGGAGAATTTATTCTTTTTTCTACATAAATTATCTTAACATGTGGTTATGTAATCTAATTGCAGGGTCTGGACATAATGAACCCAATTTTCACTATAGGTGACAACTTGAAGTTGGTGAGTTGATGCTAGCCTTCTAGTGTAGACATGTTAATAAAAGAATATAAAAATCACGAACAGTTAGCAAATTCACTCTATATGAGTACATCGTTTGGTCAATGATGAATAGAAAGTTATGCATGATGACAATTGATGATAAACTTTCTTTTCCGTATCATTTTGTGGTTAAGGGGTGTAGGTGCCAGAAGCGTGGAACAGAGCACAGTTGAATTTGATAATGATATTCTCTTATTGCTTCTTTGCAGATTGGCGAATATGAAGAAAATGTTCGGACATGCTTGATCTTTTCAGAGACCGGTGAGTCTACTCATATTTAAGAAAACATTGTGAAACATCATGCTTTTAAGGGGTTTCAGTAAACACAGTCTACACAGTTGTATCAGTTATGTTGGTAGAATGTTCTAAAAGCATATCCAATTATTTTCTCATGTTACTTTGCAGAAAGAGCGCCTGTAGTGCATGAAGAGATGGGAACATCCGAAGAGAACCTTTTCAAGGGCATTTTAGGCATAGTCGACCCAAATCAATCACCAGGGAAGGAAGTAAAGTCTGTCACCTCTCTTCACAAAATTCTCAAGTTCCGGTTGATGTCTAGTTCTGCTGATGCTCAAGATTTCAGTGAGAAGCCTGCTGATAAATCTTCATAAACAAGATAACAGAAGGGTTTGCTAATTGGAGGGGAATGTAAGAAACTATGTTCTTGGGTAGATGAGAAACACGGTAGCTCCCACCGTATATGATAAGTATATGTCATCCTACTCGGAATCTAGCTTGTAATTTTGTATGTTGATTCCAGTTCTGGGTTTGACAGCCTATTTATAGGTTATTGATCTAAATTAGTTGTGGTTACCCGGTGCGTGCACTGCACATGGCTCACTTTGTTGGACTTGGGTTGCAAGAGGAGCATGTAACATCTGTCATATTCCAACACATGATTATATCATACACATATGATCACGAGAAACTGATCGGGATAATAAAACGTATTCTTGTATTAAGACGTGATTCAGATTATTTAATATACAAGTTTTGAAGCTAAAAGAGAAGCTAAATGAAGCACATAAGGAGATACAAAGGTTGTCTGACGAAATGATGCTTAAGTGTAACCACAACAGTCTAACAACACCCAGCTCCTCCCAAATTGATCGGGGATAAATGTATCTTTGGTAACCGAAGTGAAGTTGAATTATGAAACGTTGAGTATTAAAATCGGACAACTAATATTGAGTAATTTAAGTGAAGTTGAATATGTAACGTTAAATATTAAAATCGGGCAACTAATATTGGGTAACAGAAGTTAGGTAACCGAAGTAAAGTTGGATATGTAACGTTGGGTATTAAAATCGGGTAACAACGAAGTTGGGTAACCGAAGTGAAGTTGGATATAGAACGTTGGGTATTAAAATCGGGTAACAACGAAGTTGGGTAACCGAAGTGAAGTTGTATTTAGAACGTTGGGTATTAAAATCGGGTAACAACGAAGTTGGGTAACATAAGTGAATTTGGACGTAGAACGTTGGATATTAAAATCAGGTAACATCGAAGTTGGGTAACATAAGTTAATTTGGATGTAGAACGTTGGGTAACATAAGTGAATTTGGATGTAGAACGTTGAGTATTAAAATCGGGTAACAACGAAGTTGGGTAACGTAAATGAATTTGGATGTAGAACGTTGGGTATTAAAATCGGGTAACAACGAAGTTGGGTAACATAAGTGAATTTGGATGTAGAACGTTGGGTATTAAAATCGGGTAACAAAGAAGTTGGGTAACCGAAGTGAATTTGGAGTTGGGTAACATAAGTGAATTTGGATGTAGAACGTTGGGTATTAAAATCGGGTAACAAAGAAGTTGGGTAACATAAGTAAATTTGGATGTAGAACGTTGGGTATTAAAATCGGGTAACAACGAAGTTGGGTAACATAAGTAAATTTGGATGTAGAACGTTGGGTATTAAAGTTGGGTAGCATAAGTAAATTTGGATGTAGAACGTTGGGTATTAAAATCGGGTAACAACGAAGTTTGGTAACATAAGTGAATTTGGATGTAGAACATTGAGTATTAAAATCGAGTAACAACAAAGTTGGGTAACAAAGTTGGGTAACAAGGTTAGGTAACAAGGTTGGGTAACAGAGTTGGGTAACAAAATATAACGTTGGGTCCCTTCACAAATAGAAAGTCCTTCACAAATAGAAAGTGCATAGTTAGTGTTTCTATAAAATTTTGCCTACACACTTTGTTTCCTTGATAAGAAATCTACATACTTTCCAATCTCACCCAATTTTATTTTGTAACTCAAGTAAATTATTAGTCAAATCATTATTAAAAAAATTGGTTGACACCTTATTAAGCCCGTTTAAATTTGATAAAAATTGTTAACAAATTTATGAATGACATAAAAGAAACTTATAAAAATGTATAAATGCTAAAAAAATAAAAATAATTTGACTCAAAGAGAAAATGAATAATATGACCATTAATATACAAAATAATTCACGGTAAATATATGATCCAACTTAACCATAATATGACCATTAACTTTACAAATGATACTATATAATATCGTATAATTTTTTTTCAAATCCCGTGTAAGGCACGAGAATTAATCTAGTTAGATAGATGTTGTCTTTTTAGATAGTAATATTTTTATTTCATATTGATTTATATGGTAACAATAGTTAGAATTTAGTTAGTAAAAAATATAATAAAAATAAACATATAATTATAACAAAAGGTAAATTCTGAAAAGATAATACGTGTCATACGAGTTTTAAATGAATGACACGTAGGATTTAAGTGATTTTTAATACAGTGTGTATATTCTTGTTATTTTATCTTTGGAATTTTGCAAATTTAGGCATTTAGTGGAGATCGGTGTAAAATTCGAGTATATTGGTCTGATTCAGAACAAATTGGGCTTGTTGGGCCAAAATTATTGGGCCGAGGAAGATGTAAATGGGCCTGTTAGGGGATTTTTGTAAATGAGACGGTGAGGTAGGATAAGCTCGGTGGTTCATGTTCATTTGATTATAAAAGTTGAATATGAACTCTCATTTAAAATTCGTTGACTCAATTATAAAATAGTTAAATATGATCATGTTAAAACTTGATTAGAATTAAAATAATTGTTATATAAATCAAGCTACTTAATCTCGACTTAAAAAAGCTCGAAATAGCTCCATATTAAATTTGTTCACTTTACTAAACAAGTCAAGCTAGTCTAAAGACATTTTAAAATTTTCATTCAAAATTAAGCTCTTTAAACGAATTGTACATGAAATTACAAAACTCGGCTCAAATAATGATAGCACTTATTCGTGTTGTTTGGGTTGGACAACGAATCGATCCAATTAAATTCGGTTATTCGGATCAAATATCGAGAATTATGGTTTTCTTCACCTAATTTTCTTCTCTCTTTTTTTCTTTCTTCTATAATACTTTACTTTTTATGTATGAGTAGCTTGTGCTCTGTCTGGTTTTAATAATGTAAAGGTTCATTGGTCATCAAATCATATGCCGATTATGAAGGGACAAAAGGGTAATTCCCTAGGGTCAGAAAAAAACCGTAACAAAATGTAAGGTAGCAAACAACACATAGGGGTATAGTTGTAAATTTTAAATTATCAATTATGAAATACTAAAAACATTTTAGCCGCTAGGGCAAAAACGCAAACTCTGTTCACTCTCAGTTATCTTTCTCTCTCCC
Source organism: Fagopyrum tataricum (assembly GCA_002319775.1). Lineage (NCBI taxonomy): Eukaryota > Viridiplantae > Streptophyta > Magnoliopsida > Caryophyllales > Polygonaceae > Fagopyrum > Fagopyrum tataricum. The sequence continues at coordinate 18,737,205 of CM008283.1, read as the reverse complement.
ATCTGATCCCCAAACCTTCAGTCCAACTCCACGGCGTAGATCCGAGGAGTTGGAAGCCATCAATACCAAATCTCTTACGACTTGCAGCAATCTCTAATTCGTTAATCAGGTTCAGCTTCTTCTGTTACATTCATTTTACATTTCCTCTCAGATCGATTTATCTGGATTGGCGATTACATTTACTTCCATGGCATTTAATTTCAATGTGCCATCGATCTGGATTCAGTTTGGATTTCGGTTTCTCTTAATTTTCAATCTTTTATTCATCTGTTTCCGTATTGATGCTCCCTTTTTAGGGTTTGTTTTTTAGTACTACTATCGAAATTAGGAGTGTACTGATGATATCGATTTGGTCAGAATTGATGTGGTGGTATCGTCTTATGTGATGCAGTGGGTTTATTTAATCGTTGCTTGAAGTACCGTTTGATCAGACATCATGAGGGAATGAGAACTTAATACACGAGCTTAGGTTATGTGGTCTAAATTATAAAATCCTTATCGAAGCAGAAAATCTTTAGTTTTTAACCCTGTCCAACCATATGCCAATCAGATAGTTTTTGGATGATAGGGTGGCAAGTGAGGAAGCTATGAAGCTCAACCTCTGTGCCAGGGATCAAACTTGGTTATGAGAGAGCTGAATTCTGGAGGAGAGCGAAAATGGAGCAAATCTATGAGATATTAGATAGGCAAATCTTCAAAGTTAATCATTTTTTCTTTTACTGTATAGACTTTGAAAGCTCGTGCTATTTGTCACTTCTCTGTTGTTTGTGTATATCAGTCTTCTGTTACATTTACAGGTTATTGGTGTTGTATTTTCTGTTATGCATTCAGTTGAGTTCCTCTGGAATTCCTTGAAAGTGGTTGTGCATATGTTTTGTAGTTTTTGAGTCATTTATGCGTGACCTTCAAAAGTTGGATCTGTTTTCTTACAAGATTCTGATGTTGGATACAACCTCAAAAGTACATAATTTTCCAATTTGTTACATATATCATCTTTTGCATGATAGTTTTTTATTTTTCTCCTTTTCACTTCTATATCATCTGGGAGTGCAGTCATGGCAGGTGTACCTCCAGAAGGATCACAGTATGATGAACGTCGTTATGATTCCAAAATGACCGAATTGTGAGTGTGGTGGATCTCTTGCTTTCTCTAAAATAAATTCAGTTCTATATGACATCCAGTAGTTACTTTCATGTTTTTTTTACTGTTTAGGCTTGTTGAAGGGGATGAATTCTTCACCTCTTATGATGAGGTTCACGACAGTTTTGATGCAATGGGTTTGCAAGAAAACCTTCTTAGAGGAATTTATGCTTATGGTAAGCTGGTAAATAAAACTCTTATAGTCTGATTTATTTCAACAAATTGTATGTCAACTTATAGCCCATGTAAAAGTTTGAGCTGTTTTCTTAGAGGAATATAATTTTGTTCACTTACCAACTTGGACTTTTAGTTTTGAATTTTTAAAATGCAGTTGTCTTTGAAGTCGTGATTATATGACTAAATCATTTTTAATAAAAAGAATCATCTTCTTCTTTGAGGTACTTTTAACCTAAGGCCTGGGCAAGGGCCTTATTGCCGTGTTTCCTAGAGGCACATGATCATATATTGCCTTTTGTTGCTTTCTGATTGCACTTTTTTGTTCCATCAATAGGTTTTGAGAAGCCTTCTGCTATTCAGCAAAGAGGAATAGTTCCTTTCTGCAAAGGTCTTGATGTCATTCAACAGGCTCAGTCCGGAACAGGAAAGACAGCTACCTTTTGTTCTGGAATTTTGCAGCAACTTGATTACAGCCTAGTCCAATGCCAAGCGCTGGTGTTAGCACCCACTCGTGAACTTGCCCAGCAGATTGAGAAGGTTATGCGAGCACTTGGTGACTACCTTGGAGTGAAGGTCCATGCCTGTGTTGGTGGCACTAGTGTAAGGGAGGATCAACGCATTCTTCAAAGTGGTGTTCATGTTGTTGTTGGTACTCCTGGTCGTGTTTTTGACATGTTGAGAAGAAAATCACTCTTTTCTGATCATATCAAGATGTTTGTGTTGGATGAAGCTGATGAGATGCTTTCACGCGGTTTTAAGGATCAGGTACCACCTATGCAACCCTTTAAATTGTAGCATTAGATTCACAAATTAGAAGTTCTCCATCTATTTCGCTAATTAAAAAGGGTAGAGTGCGACAGTCCACCCTGTAAATTATTGTATTCAACAAAAAACCCATCAAACGCAACTATATGCAAAAAATGCACCCTTTAGCATACTAAGTTTACAATGAACCGCTCTTATAACTTTCCGCAAGTGGTAAAACACAAAAGTGCCCCTTTTTAACTTTCCATTAAATTTCTGATCAAGAAAAATAATTAAAACCAACCTAAGCTTCAATTGGTTTTGAAGGTACTTGTTTTCTGGGTTATCACTATGTTAATCCCCGTATTAAAATTTATCTCTTGTCATTCTGGATTTACTTTGAATTTTTGTGGAGATGGCTTCTCTCTACCTACTAACATTAGCAAGTTTCCTCATCTTCAAAATCATCCCTATGTACACAAAATCCTGCAAGATCCCTCCAATAAGCAAAGTAATCAGCCGGGGAACAACACTAGGCAAGTGATCTTCATCGCCCTGATACGACCTACGTCCAACATCTATTGAGCACTGTTGCCCTAAGTGAAGAAGGCTAAGAATCTTCTCATATTTTAGCTCTATTTTTGAACAAAAAAACTTCTCAGATTTGTCTTTTTGTACACTTAGTGGAAGAAAATGGAAAAGAAAGAAGGGCAGTTGATTCTTTACCTGACTTTTCATATGGGTTGTTTCTTGCATTCTCATGTTGATTGAATGGTTTGCGGTAAATAGAGGTATTTGGAGGGATCTTTCTGGCAGTTTACACTAAACAAAATTCTTCTCCTGATTTTTCTTGCAGATCTATGATATCTTCCAACTTCTGCCCCCAAAGGTTCAGGTTGGTGTGTTTTCTGCTACTATGCCCCCTGAAGCTCTCGAGATCACTAGGAAGTTCATGAACAAACCCGTTAGGATCTTGGTGAAGCGTGATGAACTGACCCTTGAGGGTATCAAACAATTTTATGTCAATGTCGAGAAGGAAGACTGGAAGCTCGAAACCCTATGTGATCTTTACGAGACACTAGCCATCACCCAAAGTGTCATCTTTGTTAACACACGTCGCAAGGTTGACTGGCTAACTGAAAACATGCGAAACCGTGATCACACTGTGTCTGCTACACACGGTGACATGGACCAAAACACCCGTGACATCATCATGCGCGAGTTCAGATCCGGGTCATCTCGTGTCCTCATCACCACCGATCTCTTGGCTCGCGGTATTGATGTCCAACAGGTTTCCTTGGTTATTAACTATGATCTTCCTACCCAGCCCGAGAATTACCTTCACCGTATCGGTAGAAGTGGAAGGTTTGGAAGAAAGGGTGTTGCGATCAACTTTGTGACCCAAGATGATTCAAGGATGTTGGCTGATATTCAGAGGTTCTACAATGTTATCGTTGAAGAGCTCCCTTCCAATGTTGCTGATCTCATCTGATTTTGCGAGAGCTTTCCTAATGAGGTCCTCATCCTGGGTTTTGGTTTTTGACAGTACCAGCTTGCTTCTTCTTTCTTGGTATTAAAAAACACAATTAGTAATCCTATTTATGCTCCTCGTATCTTATGCTTTCCTATGTTATAAAGAAGGATTGTTGTTGCGACTCTTGAGAGATCTTCTGACATTTGATGAAAACCTAGTTTGAACTTTTGTGTTTGGTTTATAGTGTCTCGGGGTTATATTATTCTATATTGAACATCAGTGGTCTGCCCTAGCTGATTTCTCTTCTCATGAGGCAGTCTTGATCCATATCATAGAATAGTTAGTATATTGAACTAGTTTAATATTTATACCTTTTGCAGTTTATCTTTTGAATTTTATCAATAAGTTTTTAATGCTAATATATAGTAAAAAGAAATAAAAATTATATCTTTATATTTTAGTTGTTATATCATTTGTGAATAATTATCATTGAATTTGTTATATTGTAATTAAAACTTTGTATGTAGTTATAATTTCCATACTTTATAATTTTGTTTGATAAGTTTATAGTTACACATTATATACTAACTCATTATTATTTTATCTGTAACAAACATTAATAATTATTATTTTAATATTATTACTATCGAAGTAAATTGGTCTTCTTTGATACTAGTAAAAGATAAATATAAGATAATGTAGGTGAAAATTGTTTTTAGATGTTAAAATTGGAGATTATTAAAAACATTTTTTCTCTTATATTAATTATTATACAAATTTCATGTGAGGGACATGAGATACAGAACACTAAATTAGTTGAATTTCATGTATTAGATCATTATTATTCTATTTTAAATAAATATTAATAAACATTTATCCGAACATTAGTGCTAAATAAAATAACTCAAAACTTTGAATGTGTCATGCAGAAACCTAACCTCAATAAGTCATCTAACATCAAAGTCTTTCCGTGGATCTATTACCTTAGGGCCTGTTCGGCGTAGCTTTTTCGTTAGATTTTAATGAAGCTTTGCGTTTTTAAAAAATTACATAGTGTTTGGTAATGAGGCTTATTCACTAGCTTTAGCTTTTTCGAAAGCTTTTTGAATAAGTTTTTAAAAAGCTACAAAACATAGCTTTTGGAGAGCTTTCTAAAAAATTAGACAATTTTAACCTTGTTTAAATTGGAAAGTATTTATTATATTTATAAAACGTGTTCTTTTTGGTAATTTCAGCACACAAATCTACCCATAAATCTACACATACTAAACACTTTTTAGCTTTTTCGTTAGATTTTCATATTTTGCAAAGCTACTCAATACTCTATCAAAAATATACCGAAAAAGCTTAAACTACCCAAAAAGCTTAAACTACCGAAAAAACTCGCTTCACTGAACAAGCCCTAATTCTCTAAAAAATATGAACACTACTCTAGTCCTCTACAAGGAAGCCATGACACCTAAATACCAAGTTAAATAAGGGATACCGGTGGTATACAGACAATATCAAGACAAGATTTCAACCTCTCGAGTTAAATGAACGAATAAGCTGTAACACCCCGAATTTTGAGAACCCGGAATGCTACTGGTTAGGACCTCACAATGGGTCCCGACCTTAGTTGAACAACAACTTAACTAGAATCTTACAACAAGGCACAGAAAGAAACCGGTAAAACTGGAAAATATTTTTATTAATGGATGAATGTCAATAAGAAGTATATCAGCCGACAAGGACTAGTATCCGACACTAATAAAAGGAAAACAAACTCCACATAACCCGAAAGGAAACAAAAGACAAAATGACTAGATATGGAAACCCCGGCTAACCTGCAAGGTCTACAACATCGGTTTTCACCGTTAGCTAACAATTACTATATAAGAATATCTACATAGCACACACACACATAACAACACACATCGGAAAACTCACACAAACCAATTCTTATCTTTTCATTAGGTGATTCTCCATTATTAGCTCAACTTCAGTTGTGGCACGAGGATCCCATCGACCCTCGCCTCTATCCCCGTATACAGAGCGGAATGGTTCCAATGCATATCTACCGTATACCGTACGGTCTGGTCGCAGAGAGCCTTCCCAGGCATCTTACAGTGCTGGGCAGTGATGCCACGACCCGTTATCATACACTTGGGTCTAATTATCTTTACATCGTTTTAATCATTTCTTATTAAAGCGATAAACACACACCACCACATAGCATACCCTCATATAGTATTATCGGCTAAGAAAGTCCATAAGACTTACCTGATTAGTACGTCTACCAACCATCACCAACTAATGTCCGCTCGTGCAACACTATCCACTACCTGATCAGGAAAGATCGACTTAGAATCATCTTTCTAAGTCTTACAGAATTTATAGAAGGCTTCTATACTAATGAGAACGCTCACAAATTCAAAAGAACGAGAAAACCTAATTTTAGTGAAAAATTACCAAAACGCCCCTCACTTTTCGTAAATATCCGAAAAGTTCCCAAACTGGTTCCAAGTTCACTCTATACCCCGTCAACACTTACTAAACCTTAAAACTCGAAAGCAAGTTTGAGGGTTTGCTCAAACTTACATTATAAGTCCAAACTCGCTTTCCGAAATTATACCGAGTAACCTACTTTGGCCTCTCAAAAATACCTCGCACTAAACTCCGAAAATTTCAAAGAAAATATTTATACACACTAGGTTATACCTACTCTAGACTAGAACAAACGAAATTCATAAACAACATTTCATAAGTTCTACACAAAATCTCAAAGGTGTCTTCAAACACACTTGATTTCCAAAACTAGGTTTCGAGCCAACTTTGAAAGCTTATAACTCTCAATCCGACCGCTGTATATTCCCAAAATTTTAATAACTTAAACTAGGTATATTCATCTACAACATTCTAAAACTTCAACGGTAGATTATATCTCTAAGTCCTCGAACCTTAGTCCCAAAGTTAGCTATAATACCAGATTTTACATAACTAAAAACATGCAACTCATAGGTCTAGAGTTCGAGACCTCCAGCCTCAGTTTCTGGAATTAATGAGTAACATGCAGATCAGGGTTCGAAACCCGTTGGAGACAAAACTAACTAAACATATAACCTATGATTCAAATATGTATCGAATGATTCAGGAACATGGACTACACCGAGATATTACCTCTCCCTTGCTGCCGTCTAGATGCAACGGGACTGCTCCACGATCTAGCTTCCACGCTCTACGCCTCCACCGTTCGACTGAGACACACAAAGGTGAAACTCGATCACTCCATTCTACGTTTAAGAAGAAGAGAGGCGCAGTTAAGGGAGCAAGAGAAACAGCACGAAGGAGAAGAGAGGGTTATAGTGAAGAAATGAGGCGGCCTGCTTACCTGCCAGGAGGAAGACCCCAGCGATGACTCCCCACGCTACTGCACTCACAAAAGACGGAGTGTGAGAAGCATCATCCATGGAGGACGAAGAAGGAAGGAAGAGCGGGGAAGAGCCTCACCTCGCTGGTTGATGTCGACTCGATGGAGGGAAAGACCAATCTCGACCTGCCCGCAAACTCCGGTTCGCCCTACTGCTGATCAACGCAGGCCTGGGAGGAGATCGAAGTTTGGACCCGACAGCAAGAGAGAAGACTGTTGCTGCTCCTTGGTGGCTCGACTTCAACAAGAAGATGAAGATGCTGGCTGCAGGAAGTGGGGGAAAGTTAGAAAGCAAGATCGATCGCTCTCCTTTGCCGCTCCCTGTGAGGCAGTCCCGACGATTATTGGTTTCCAAGAAGGAAGCTCGACTCTGCTGCTCTACCACGCCCAGGTGTACGAGACAAGATCGACCCCGAGGGCGCTGCAGATGGTGTACGAAGCATGAGACGGGAAAACACGAGAGGGAGAGAGCGGCACAATGGCGTGAAGGATGGAGATATGGTAGTTGTGATCTTGCCCAGTTTCCGCTTTTGTAGGGATCTCACGAGTGGAGCAAGCGAAACAAAAGAGCTGCTAACTGCTCTTGACCGGCCGACTTCAGGAGTTAACAAGATGGCCGAAGAAAGACTCAACCCAAAGAAAGAAGTGGGCCAAGGGAGAAGAAATGAAGAATTAAGGAAAGGCCAGCACAAATGGCCCAATTTTTATTAGATTAGTTATCTACTCAAATAAATCGGTTTTTAGTTCGCTAAAATCCGATAACGCTATTGGTATCGGAAATTAAAACTTTCGGTTATCACATAAGCCTCAGTAGATAGTTGGCGATCCATGAGGTTGGCGTAAACTATCCGATGTCGTGCTTAGATTTCTATACAATCCTCAGTCCCTCGTCCATCACCAAGGGCACAAGTAACTAGGCAAATAAAACACTAGTTAGAGATGTGACCGTTCCCTTAGTTCCAACCTGCTATAAAGGACCATATGTCCCGGACCTTTAGGTTCATTTTAGCGTCCGAAAGTGGCATTTGACTGTGAGGTGCAACTGTGCAAGTGGTCCGAAAGTGGCATTTTAGCGTATGAAAGAACACGTTGAATATTGTTGGAATGGTTACTCTTACTAAGTCGGTTTTCGAGCCTTTTTCTTCTATAATTCTAAACGATACCACGTGGTTTATACTATTTTGATGTCATTCAAAGTTTTAATTTTCTTAACATTACTCCTAAGTTTTAAATTTTAACATTTATTACATTTTAAGGTTAACTTAAACTTTGTTTAAGAAAATATTATTTTGATTAAGGATACCACCAAAAACTTAATAAGGTACATTTTCATTATCAACTAACACCAATTATGGAGGGACAAAAAGGTAATTTCAAAATATACAATTTAAATTAGTTTAAAGTGTAGTTTCAACTCAGGCTAAGATTGTTTATAAATTACGATGAGTCATTAATATTTTAATATTGGCTCATTTGACTAAAATAAATTATAGAACTGTTATATTAACCGAATTACTCGAGTGAAAAACTCAATTTACACGCATTTATTTCTTCAACGAGACACCGAATAATCGAATATAAATACATTTCAATGAACAAAGCCTTAACAGTTAACAGGAAATAGTGAAATACAGTGAAGAAAAGAAAAGGAAAACAGTGAAGAAGAAAAAAGAGAGAATTTAGAAACTTTATTTATAAAAAAAAAAAGGGAAAGCAGTGGAAAAAACGGAAGGTCCAATTTCAATCTTCTGAAACGGAAAGTCGGCGGCCACCGTCCATTCATGCTGCGTTTCTTCTTTCTGGTCTTTGTAGTTACGGAAGAAAGAAACTAAAAAAGAAAAAAGAAAAAAGAGAAGTAAATTTGTTCTGCTTGGCGTGCAAGTATCTCCTTCCTAAGGAGGGACATTAAAAATCTCTTCCATCTGATTCCAAATCGTCATTCCAACTCCACGACGTAGAACCAAGCACTTGCAGCAATCACTAATCCAAAATCTCCAGTCAATCCAAAATCTCTTACCACTTTCAGCAATATCTAATTCGATCTACAGGTTCAGCTTCATCTCATACATCGAATTTACGTTTCCTCTCTGTTTCAATCTCTTGTGTTTGATTTAGCTGGATTGACGTTTACCTTACTTCTGTTGCATTTAGTTTCAAGGTGTCATCAATCTGGATTCGGAATTTTTAGGGTTTGCTTTGTAGTACATACTGAGTAGGGCATACAATCGAAGTTAGGAGTGTACTGATGGATCGATTTGGTCAAAATTGATATTGTGGCAACTTCTTATATGATTCAGTGCAGTTTATTTAATCGTCGTTTAAAGTGCCGTTCGATACAAACTCATAAAACATAATTTCAGTTTGTTACTTTAATCATCTTTTGCATGATAGCCTTTTATTTTATTTCTCCCTTTCACTTCTATATCATCTGTGAGTGCAGTCATGGCAGGTGTAGCTCCGGAAGGATCACAGTATGATGAACGTCGTTATGATTCCAAAATGACTGAATTGTGAGTGTGGTGGATCTCTAAAAGAAAATCAGCTGTGCTTTTAATCCTTTTATGACATCCAGTACTTACTTTCATGATTTTTCTATTGTTTAGACTTGTTGAAGGAGATGAATTCTTCACCTATTATGATGAGGTTCACGACAGTTTTGATGCAATGGGTTTGCAAGAAAACCTTCTTAGAGGAATTTATGCATATGGTAACTATTACTCTTACTTATCTCAGCAAATTATATGTCAAAGTTATATCCTCATTAATTTATTGTTTTTTTATGTATGTCCTTTGTGTTCTACTTCTCTTATGGCCACTAGGCAGAGGCACCTTTATTTTTCATTTGGTTTTGTAAAATATATTTCAGAGTTGATATCATTTATAGTTTTGAATTTTAAAATACATTTGTCTTTGAAGTTTTTAAGAGAAAGAATCATCTTCTTCTACCAGGCGCTTCTATACTGCTCTCTAATTGCACTTGTTTGTTCCATTAATAGGTTTTGAGAAGCCTTCTGCTATTCAGCAAAGAGGGATAGTTCCTTTCTGCAAAGGTCTTGATGTTATTCAACAGGCTCAGTCCGGAACAGGAAAGACAGCTACCTTCTGTTCTGGAATTTTGCAGCAACTTGATTACAGCCTAGTCCAATGCCAAGCATTGGTGCTGGCTCCAACTCGTGAACTTGCTAGCCAGATTGAAAAGGTTATGCGAGCACTTGGTGACTACCTTGGTGTGAAGGTTCATGCGTGTTTTGGTGGCACTAGTGTAAGGGAGGATCAACGCATTCTTCAAAGTGGTGTTCATGTTGTTGTTGGTACTCCTGGTCGTGTTTTTGACATGTTGAGAAGAAAATCTCTGTTTTCTGATCATATCAAGATGTTTGTGTTGGATGAAGCTGATGAGATGCTTTCCCGTGGTTTTAAGGATCAGGTATCCCTATACAACCACCTCTTTTGTTTCTTTCATTTGATTTGATTCACAAATTTGAAGTTCTTCCATGTATATTGCTAATTAAGAAAACGGTAATGTGACAGAAGTAAATCCCTTTATTCATCAAAAACAGCCACTAAACACAGAAATATGAAGTAACTCTTCAACATACAAGTCAACAATCAACCATCCTCATCGTACATTTTTTTGTTTTTAACTGACTATGAATTTGGCTTCTCTTTTACCTCCTTCCATTAGAGGGTTTCCTCATCATCAAAATTATCTTCACGAACACCAAACCCTGCAATAGTATTCTAATAAGCAGAGTAATCAGCCCAGGGATAAGTCCTGTGTCCAATATATGATGCCACGGTTAAAAAAAGGCCAAGGATCTTCTCATATTTTAGTGCTCTTTTTGAAAATAAAAATAAAAAATTGAACTCTAGCCTTCTCAGATTTGTCATTTTTGTAAACTGAATGGAACAAAATGGAAAAGAAAGAGAAGTATTAGTCTCTAACTTGATCAGCTATACAGCCTATACTGGTGGTTTCTTGCACTTTTGTGTTTAATGGATGGTTTGTGCTACATAGAGATATTTACAGTGTGGTTTATGGCACAATTACCCTGGGAAAAAATCCCCAAGATAAATATAGGAATTTAATTTTTGTTTTTTCTTGCAGATCTATGATATCTTCCAACTTCTGCCCCCAAAGGTTCAGGTTGGTGTGTTTTCCGCAACTATGCCCCCTGAAGCTCTTGAGATCACTAGGAAGTTCATGAACAAACCGGTCAGGATCTTAGTGAAGCGTGATGAACTGACCCTTGAGGGTATCAAACAGTTCTACGTCAATGTCGAGAAGGAAGACTGGAAGCTCGAAACCCTGTGTGATCTTTACGAAACACTAGCCATCACCCAAAGTGTCATCTTTATCAACACACGTCGCAAAGTCGACTGGCTAAGCGACAACATGAGAAGCCGTGATCACACCGTGTCTGCTACACACGGTGACATGGACCAGAACACCCGTGACATCATCATGCGCGAGTTCAGATCCGGGTCATCTCGTGTCCTCATCACCACTGATCTCTTAGCTCGCGGTATTGATGTCCAACAGGTTTCCTTGGTTATTAACTATGATCTTCCTACTCAGCCCGAGAATTACCTTCACCGTATCGGTAGAAGTGGAAGGTTTGGAAGGAAGGGTGTTGCGATCAACTTTGTGACCCAAGATGATTCTAGAATGTTGGCTGATATTCAGAGGTTCTATAATGTTGTCATTGAAGAGCTGCCTGCTAATGTTGCTGATCTCATCTGATTTTGCAAAGAGCTTTTCCAAGGGAAGTCATTCATCTTGGGTTTTGACGATACAAGCTTGCTTCTTCTTTCTTGGCATAAAAATATATAATTAGCATCCTATTTTTTTATGGTCCTGGTATGTTCTGCTTTGTTGTTGTGACTCTTAAGAGATCTTTCTGGCATTTGATGAAAACCTGGTTTGAAAGTAAACAAGTATATATAGTTTGAGGTTTTATTAGATTGTAGTCCCTGAACATATGTGTTGCCTCTGTGCAGTTCTCCCTTGGGATACACTCTCATCTTTTTTGACATGATCAACGACAAGTCCCATTCAGGGTGTTCATTGTTGACATCCGATCTAATAGTCTCGGATTGGATCGGATATCTAAATATCCTGAAACAACATTTCTTTATTATGAATTCCGAAATTTGATCCGAACTTTTTTGGATATCCAATTCAATATATTTTCGAATTGGAGCGGATATCTGCTTTGAATATCCGGATATTTCAAAGATATGACATTATGTAGGAGGTTGGATGATCTCGATCATCACCCAACTACGGATGAAGTAATGTCATTAATCTTATCATAAAGAGCTCGAAACTCGTATCAATCACCGGTACATAGTTTTTCAAACTTCTGTAAGAGTTTTCGGATGAGTTTTATTGGATACAACCAAAATTTATACACATTAGGTACAATACATTTGATGTTGATCATTACCTTATGCATTTTGATCGTTATATATGGCTAATGATCAAGATTTGTTATATGTTGGTCACAATCTACAAGATCTAAAAGTATTTTTGGTAGTTACATATAACGCTCAAAATTGTAGTTTGTGTATATTAGAATTGCTCGTTACTTATGGATGATCATTGCCTTTGATGTTGGTCATTACCTTATGCATTTTGATCAAAATACTTTTTTAGTGCTGCTAGATGCATATAACGCTTAAAATTGTAGTTTATATATATTAAAAATGCTCGTTACTTATGGATCATGATCGTTACCCTTGATGTTGGTCATTACCTTATGCATTTTGATCGTCATATATGGCTAATGATCAAGATTTTTTATATGTTTGTCATTATCTTATACGTTTTGATTAAAATATTTTTTTTGTGCCGTTTGAAATACCTGCTAGTTGCATATAACGCTCAAAATTGTAGATTAATATTCGGTATTGAGTATAACTTTACAAAAAACAGTAATAAAATATATAAGTTTGATTAGTCCGTTGATATAAAGGTCGGAGAGAGTGTCTATTATCTAGGTTCGAAACCCCAATCACTACAAAATTTATATTTTATTTTGGATTAGGTCTGGAAATACAGGGGTAATATGGGTAAATCGACTACTTTGTTACCCATTAGCAAAAGTTCCTCAAAACATAGGGATAATATGGGTAAATCGATTAGACATAGGCTTATCAGTTTGGGCATTTGGGCCTACTTTGTTACCCATTACTCCCATAGTCCCATTAGCAAAGGTTCCTGAAAACGTCGGGGTAATATGGGTGGGTGTTTACATAGGGGTATAATTGTAAATTTATAATACCAATTATCAAATACTAAAAAACGTTTAGCCGCACTAGGGCCAAAAAGCAAACTCTCGTTCACTCTACCCTATCTTTCTCTCTCCCGTCTGATTCCCAATTCTTCAGTCCAACTCCACGGCGTAGATCCGAGGAGTTGGAAGACATCAACCCAAAATCTCTTACGACTTGCAGCAATCACTAATTCGTTCTTTAAGGTAAAGCTTCGTCTCTTACATCGAATTTACGTTTCCTCTCTGTTTGAATCTCTTGTGTTTGATTTAGCTGGATTACGATTACCTTTATTTCTATGTCATTTAATTTCATCGTGATATCAATCTGGATTCGGATTTTGGTTTTTATAAATTTTCGATCTTTTTCAACTGCTTCCGTATCGATTCCCCTTCTTTAGGGTTTTTTTTTTCTGTATATACTGCGTACGACGACTATAATCGAAATTAGGAGTGTACTGAACTACTGATGATATTATTTATTATTTGGGCGAGATTGATATTGTCCTATAGTCTTATACGATGCAGTGCGCTCTATTTAATCGTTGATTCAGTTACCGTTCGATATTACATCGTGAAGGAATGAGAACCCAATACATGGGGTTTAGGGCTTGTGGTCCAAAATCCAGAAGCCTTAACAAAGCAGGAAATTAATTGTTTTACCCCTGTCTAACCATATGCCAATCGGGTAGTTTTTTGGATGATTAGGTGGGAATGAGGAAGACTTGCTCTACCTCTGCACAAATCTGTGCCTGGGATCAAATTTGGTTATAAGAGTGCTGACATCTGGAAGAGAGCGAAATTGGTGCAAATCTGTGAGATACCAGGCAAATCTCAAAAGCTAACAGCTTGTTCATGATACTGAAAGCTGTATGTTTTGGTATAATAGTTTTCTATGGGTTTAGATGTCTGGGAAGGTTTGTAAGGAGTTTTTTCGAGTAGGTGTTAGTCAAGAGTTTTTTGTTGTAGCTTTCAATATCATATATCTGTTACGATATAAAAAACAATTCTATAATTATCTCTTTTGGTAAATCCACTCTAGAAATCTACCCAATAGTCTTCTCTTACTAAACCTCAATTAGATTTTTCAAATATGACAAGGCCATTCAAAAAGCTACTTAAACAACTACCCAAAAAACTTAACTACCGAAGAATCTTGAACCCAACAAAAAAGCTTGAACATGCCCTTACTTTTTTGTTCTTCTCTGAAGACTTTAGAACCTCATGCTGGTTGTCCCTTATCTGTTGTTTGTGCATTTCACTCTTCTGTTACATTTCTGCGTTCTCAGTTTTTTTATTTCCTGTTTCACGTTCAGTGAAGTTCTTCTGCAATTCCTTGGAACCGAGTTCTGCATTTATTTTGTAGTTTTTTTTTATTAATTTGTTCATTTATGTGTGATCTTCAAAAGTTGGAGCTGTTTTCTTTGAAGATTCTAACGTTCGATAGAAACTCAACAATACATAATTTGCCAATTTGTTACATTTATCATATTTTTCATGATAGCTTTTATATTAACCCTTTCACTACCATGTCATTTGGGAGCACAGTCATGGCAGGTGTAGCTCCAGAAGGATCACAGTATGATGAACGTCGTTATGATTCCAAAATGACTGAATTGTGAGTGGGGCGAATCTCTTGCTTTCTCTAGAAGAAATTCATCTCTGTGCTTTATGACACTCGGTAGTTATTTTCACTTTTCTTAATTGTGTAGGCTTGTTGAAGGGGATGAATTCTTCACCTCTTATGATGAGGTTCACGACAGTTTTGATGCCATGGGTTTGCAAGAAAACCTTCTTAGAGGAATTTATGCCTATGGTAACTATTACTCTTTCTTATCCCGGCAAATCATTTGTCAAAGTTATACATCCATTAACTTATTGTTTTTTTTGTATGTCCCTTTGTGTTCTCCTGCTCTTATGGCCAGAAGCACCTTTTTTTTGTTCCTTTTGGTTTTGTTAAATATATTTCAGAGGTGAGGTGAGATATTATTATACCACAGAATATAATTATGTTCACTTGCCGACTTGGACTTTTGGACATAAAGCTGTAGGAGTTGTTGGTTGGATCAATTTTAGTTTTGAACTTATAAATCATTTTTAAGAAGAAGAATCATCTTCTTCTTCTTGAGATTCTCTTAACTTCAAAGCCTTGGCAAGACAGCTACCTTTTGAGAAGCCTCTATACTGCTCTCTAATTGCACTTGTTTGTACCATTAATAGGTTTTGAGAAGCCTTCTGCTATTCAGCAAAGAGGGATAGTTCCTTTCTGCAAAGGTCTTGATGTCATTCAACAGGCTCAGTCCGGAACAGGAAAGACAGCTACCTTTTGTTCTGGAATTTTGCAGCAGCTTGATTACAGCCTAGTCCAATGCCAAGCATTGGTGCTGGCACCTACTCGTGAACTTGCCCAGCAAATTGAGAAGGTTATGCGAGCACTTGGTGACTACCTTGGAGTGAAGGTCCATGCCTGTGTTGGTGGCACTAGTGTAAGGGAGGATCAACGCATTCTTCAAAGTGGTGTTCATGTTGTTGTTGGTACTCCTGGTCGTGTTTTTGACATGTTGAGAAGAAAATCGCTGTTTTCTGATCATATCAAAATGTTTGTGTTGGATGAAGCTGATGAGATGCTTTCACGTGGTTTTAAGGATCAGGTATTCCTATACAACCACCTCTTTTGTTTCTTTCATTTGATTCACAAATTTGAAGTTCTTCCATGGATATAGCTAATAAATAATGTTCATGTGCCAGAAACCATCCTGTAAATACCTTTGTTCAACAAAAACCACCCTCTAAACATAGAAATATGAAATAACCTTTTAACATACATAGTTATCAATCAACCACCCTCGTCTTTAATTTTTTTTAGTTTTGAATTGACAATGGATTTGTGTGGAGATGGCTTCTCTTTACCTCCTCCATTTAGAGGGTTTCCTCATTATCATTAGTTCATTATTATCTTTATGCACACCAAACCCTGCAAGAGTATTCTAATAAGCAAAGCAATCAACCTGGGGCCACTAGGCAAGTGATCTTCATAGCCATGCTAAAATATCAATTGAGCACTAACGTCACAATCAAAGAAGGTTAAGGATCTTCCCATAATTTAGTTCTATTTTTGGAGACAAAACCCTCCTGAACCCTAGCCTTCTCAGACTTGTCATTTTTGTTCACTTAATGGAACAAAATGGAAAAGAAAGAGAAGTATTTGATTCTTAACTTGATAAGCTATACAGGTGGTTTCTTGCACTTTTGCGTTGATTGGAGGTTGGTTTGTGCTAAATATAGGTTTTAAAAAAAGGTTTATGGCACATTTACCAGAAAAAAATATTCTCGAAATAAGATTAGGATTTTAATGTCTTATTTTCTTGCAGATCTATGATATCTTCCAACTCCTGCCCCCAAAGGTTCAGGTTGGTGTGTTTTCCGCTACTATGCCCCCTGAAGCTCTCGAAATCACTAGGAAGTTCATGAACAAACCCGTTAGGATCTTGGTGAAGCGTGATGAACTGACCCTTGAGGGTATCAAACAATTCTATGTCAATGTTGAGAAAGAAGACTGGAAGCTCGAAACCCTCTGTGATCTTTACGAGACACTAGCCATCACCCAAAGTGTCATCTTTGTTAACACGCGTCGCAAGGTTGACTGGCTAACTGAAAACATGCGAAACCGTGATCACACCGTGTCTGCTACACACGGTGACATGGACCAGAACACCCGTGACATCATTATGCGCGAGTTCAGATCCGGGTCATCTCGTGTCCTCATCACCACTGATCTCTTGGCTCGTGGTATTGATGTCCAACAGGTTTCCTTGGTTATTAACTATGATCTTCCTACCCAGCCCGAGAATTACCTTCACCGTATCGGTAGAAGTGGAAGGTTTGGAAGAAAGGGTGTTGCAATCAACTTTGTGACCCAAGATGATTCAAGAATGTTGTCTGATATTCAGAGGTTCTATAATGTTGTTGTTGAAGAGCTGCCTGCCAATGTTGCTGATCTCATCTAATCTGGTGATAGATTTCTCCAAGGAAGTCCTTCATCCCGGGTTTTGGTTTTTGACAGTATCAGTTTCGGTTGCTTGCTTTCTTCTTTCTTGGCATCAGAAAATACAATCAATAGCGTATTTATGGTCCTTGTGTTTTATGCTCTTCGAAGTTATAAAGAAGGGATTGTTGTCTTGACTCTTAAGAGATCCTTCTGGCATTTGATGAAAACCTGTTTAAACTTGTGTATGGCTTATACAATTGCGGCTGTATCATTCTATCCTGAACGTCAGCGGACTGCTATTTTACCCTTCTAGCATTGTAACCAGAATTTACGAAGAAGTTACCGTGAGCAACATGTGTTGTTGTTGACGTTAAGTTTGATACGAGGATAGGACTTCCGATATTAGTGTTGGTAACGGGGAGGGTGCGCTTCGTCGTTATGTTTCTTGCAAATTTGACATTATAGGCACGGAGAGTTATTCAATGATGGATTATCCGAGGAACTAAGCACGAGTGTTGGAACCAACCAAAATATCATCAAGAACCAAAACAACCAAATTATCACCAAGAACAAACAAGGTGTATCAGTGAGAGTCATATAAGGAAGACAATTTCATCCGTATCTAATGAATATCGGATCACACAATTCGATAAAAAATTCTTTAAGAGAGTCATACAAGGAAGACAATTTCATCCGTATCTAATGGATATCGGATCACGATTCGATAAAAAAGGATAAAAAATTCTTTAAGAGATGGTAGGGTTGAGTCCAGGTTAATGTTTTATCCACACATTACCCACCAATCCGACCTGTTTTCACTATCTAAAAAGTATACAAATTTTAAATAAATTATGTATTTATTGTTTTTTATATTGTAAACTGTCACATTTATTCTTGTAACTTATAAACTATATTAAAATAAATCTTATATATCTTTTTTTTCCCCTGATTTATTTCAACCCTTATTGTTGACTCATTGTATATTAGGTACGATCTATGTTATTTTTAGTAAAATTTAAGTATTTTCTTGATTTTCAGCTTAATATTTGATTTATTACAATTAAGGTGTTAAAACGCCTGAAATCAACCGATCAATCTGCTTCATATGTTGGATGCGGGTGAGACCCTTGACATGTGGTGGTCGGGTGAGATGGATGATTTTAGGTCACGGATCGCGTGACAGATGAAACCTTCACTCATATCCAACTCGACATCACTTGTTTTACCGTTTCACCTGCATCCGACTTCCATTGAATTTCGTCGGGTTCCACCTTCTTTTTTTTTTTAATGTACGAGTACTCAAATTTCTGTTGGATTCTAGTCAAATTATCATCGCTATTTCCTACCACCAATTGACTTACATCATACAAAATTAATAATTTTAATTTGAAAAAAACTTTCCATCAAAACGGATAAACTTAATTTTTTGCTTGAAAAATCTATATATTTTTGAAAAGATTTTTTTTTAAATATCGTTTTAAATTCTAAACTTTTAACAAACCATATTTTATATTTTTTGTACAAATTCCAATTTATATAATATATAAACCAAAAAATTGAACTATTCATAATCATTTTTTACATAATTATTACATTAGTTGATCAAAATAGCCGTAACTAACTACTAAATTAATAGTATGTTTGCTGTTTGTTTTTGTAAACACCTCTTAATAATAATGATTATAATATTTTAAAATAAAATTTATTTCATCTAAATTAAAAAATTATAAAAAAATTACTCAATTAATCATTTATTTTTTTGGTTTGTTTTTCATTTAAGAATTATGAGCAGAAAAAAAAAAGTTCAAGAAAATGAATTGTTTATATTAAAATGAAAATTTAATTTACTAAAAATATATGATCATTATTTAAAACTGTGAATTTTAAAATAAACAGAAACATGTATGTACTTAACTAATAATTGAGGGTGTTTTAAAAATTAATGTAATATACTAATATTTTACTAAAAACGATTTATTTTTATAATTTTATATACGGTAGTTGCACTTTAACAAAATATGTAAAATATAATAATTTGAAATTTCTATTTTGAAAAGGCGGTCTTTTAAAAAAAAAAATCGAAAAGCCATAATATCAGAACAATTTTATAATTCATAATCCGTATCCGAATCAACTTGGCATCTTATTACATTATTACTCATTTTAGTACATGTGATTGTGTGTATCCTTTTTCAGAAATCATTCGTTTTCATGATCCATATTCGTATCGACTTGGAGTTTCATCTTATTATATTACTCATTTTAGTATCTTATCATATTACTCACTATAGTGCATGTGCTTATGTGTATTATTGTTTATAATTCATTTGAAATACAATTACATAAATACCTTATTAGTAACTATTAGGCTTATCTTAGCTAAACCATCCAATAAATCATTTCATTTTGGTTGTATACATCCTCCAAGATAACCTGTATCGAGATATAAATAAAAATAAAACACCGTGACATATAATAAAGTTTAAGGTGGCTTAATATTAGAATATCAAGTAGTTTTTATAAACTAAAGTCCACCAACAAAAAGACTTCAAATATATACCAAGAAATAATAATAGATATATGGTACTGTTCATGTCGATTTTGTTTGAATGATCATGGATTAACTATCACTATTCTTACATGTTTAACGAATATTTTTTTTTTAATGAAAATCATAAATTTCTAAACATGATTCATAATAAAGTAATAATAAGACTAGTATGAATCATACTCACGTTCAAAAAAAAAACACGATAATCGTATAACCGTTTTTTAAATAGAAATGGACTTTAATAAATACTATATGCATAGGTCATAACTAAACCCTAAAAGAAAAATAGTTTGACTACAATACTTCTCGTGATGATATTTTATGAAATTTCATAATTTCCAAACATATATTATAAGATATAGGTAATATATCCGAATATATATTATATACTCACGTTACATAAAAAACAAATAAGAAAAACACGTTCGTTGCATAACCTATATATATTTAGACCGAAAGAAAACCTACAATAAACATTAAATATAAATCATAAGATTCAGTGATTCACAACTAAACCCTAAATCGAAATAAATATTCGGCAAATGCTGTTATTATCGATTAATGAATATTTCAAGGATTTTGGAATATTTTGCTTTATTGAAGGTAAAAATAAAAATATTCAACAAAAATAGACCGGATCTTGGAAATTTGGTCTTCCCAAACTGATTCCCATGTGAGTCATTTTCACCTGCCCTAAAACCCTTTTCTCATCGAAATTGATAAGATTTTTATCTCGAGGATTTTTACTGTCCTCGAGGATATTTACAGTTTTCAGTTTTCACTTTGAACACCCAAAATATCCAGCTGGGGCCACCTAGCATGGGACCCACACTACATTGCCATCTCTAGAATTTTCTAGAGATTATATAACACCTTTCATCATAATCCCCTTCCTTCATTTCAGAGCAAGGCCCTATACAGATCAAAAGAGAGAAGAGTGTCGGAAAAATGTCGTGGCAAACTTACGTCGACGATCACCTGATGTGCGATATCGATGGTACCGGCCACAACCTCACCGCCGCTGCAATCATCGGTCAAGACGGCAGCGTCTGGGCTCAGAGCGCCACTTTCCCCCAGGTAGTCTTTCTCTTTCTCAATCAATCGATTCGTCTATACATCTATCTGCATAGATCTGTTTCGTGTGAGCAGGGTGGAAGTTCGGTGGTTGGTGATTAGATCTCCTTGTGATTAGTAGATTTAGCTTGACTTCACTTTGACTGTTGTCAATTTTGTGCTTAATAGTCCTTTCATGCTTTGCATAGTGGATGATTGCCTGGTGCTGCTTTGTTTATGCTGTTCATCAAATGTAACTTATTTGATAAAAGTTGGACTAGAATCGACGATGTTTTTTGAGTTGGGGAGTTCTGTCAAAATTGAGATCTTGATGATGTTTCGTATTTGCGCATGTGTGGATCTACAATTGGATCGTGTTTTAAGTTTGTTTTAACTATGAACTTCTGATATTGGATCTCAAACTTATTTTGAGGGGGGTTCAGTTTCATATTCAGTTCGGAAATCCCACTTTTGTTTGGTGTCAATATGAAATGTAAATTCTACTTTTTAGTGTTTTACTCTAGTATATAGCATGGATCTTTCTCGTACTATAGGACTGTAAGTTATGGAAGGCTTTTGACTTGTCTCGGAGATATTGTTTGTTGAATAAAAGTGGACAATTGGGATTTTCTTTTCAAAAGTTCGTAGTGTTCCATGTTCATTCGTGATTTGCTTGCTCTTTTTTATTTATTCATATTTTATTTTTACTTTACTACATAAATGGTTACCTGTAATGCCTTCTGAGTTGTGGTTATTGGTGCTACAATTGTGCAGTTTAAGCCTGAAGAATTTGCGGCCATCATGAAAGATTTTGATGAACCAGGTACCTTGGCTCCTACAGGGTTACACCTTGGAGGTACAAAGTACATGGTCATTCAGGGAGAGCCTGGCACTGTTATCCGTGGAAAGAAGGTGAGCTATCTCTGTACATTATTACTTCATAGTTCTTGGGACATGTTTCTATGTTACATATATTTGTATTATATACAGTATATAATTTGTATGTTTCTCAAATAACTCTTTGGTTAGGGCCGTTAGGCAGGATAGCAAAAAATTTTATATTTTTTGTGACAAATTTTCTATGTTATATATATGTATTATATACATTATATAATGTGTATGTTGCTCATCTTTATTTAAGCAGGATAACGAAAATTTTGAATTGCATGAAAATTGTTGACAAGTAACCAATTATACTTGAAATCAAGCCTGTAAAATGATCCTAATATGAACACTTACTCCTGCAATGAGATTTTTTTTGGTTTCTCTGTCCCCTAGAAAGTCGAGTTGTCTTCATTTGTTTCTAAATTGATTAAGATGAATGCTAAAGTGTCCATCTGAGATTTACCAGCAATTTACATAAGTATGTCATTGGGATGAACACATAATTCTCAGCTCGTTGAGCTTTGCTAGATCGCAAAGAAAATTTTCCAACATTCCACGAGTATATCATTGGGTTCTACAAGAGTATATCATTAAGTCTTCTCTTTTTTTTCTTATATGTTTTTTTCCTTATTGCTTGTGTTAACTTTAGAATACCTTATATACTAGTCGTCTTGCTTCACCTGATTCACCTAGCGGGCAAACATTAATCAGTTTCCAAATTTCATGAAAGATTACCTTTCTTATGATTCTACTAATAAGCTCATCCTATCAATGTTAGTCACCAATAATATGCTAAGAGTAACTATAGTAATAGAAACCATAAGATTCCGGAGCAGTGGAGCACAATGCCACAAAACAAAAACAATGTCAGGATAAAAACAACGCACAGAAGAGTTTGAATGTGTTTGTTGTTTGATCATCATTGCTCTGTCTAGAAAAACATGATTCTTATTCATCATTAGAAGCTTTATATCTTGATGTGTTGTACCATGCTGCATTATGATCTTAAATGCTGATTTATGTGATCTGAAATGATATCTTCTAATCTCGGTTATGTCTTATTTTAATGGGGTGTCGGCATCTCAGTGTTTTATGCTATCGTCATTGTGAACAAACATTTTTCACTAGAATTTCATTAATGATTTATCTTATCAAAGTCATTTTGCAGCCATGTCATATAAATCCTGGAGGGCTTGAAAGTATTGAATAAGTTTGAAGTAGTAACACAATGTGAATCATTACAAAAGACCTAAATCAGTGCTTAAGAAATATAATAGCAATAGAAAATTCTTACTTACTGTGTTATTCATTCTTGTAGGGAGCTGGTGGTATATGTGTGAAGAAGACTTCTCTGGCTGCAATCATAGGAATCTATGAGGAACCTGTTACTCCTGGACAGTGTAACATAATCGTTGAGAGGCTTGGCGACTACCTCGTCGAGCAGGGAATGTAGTTTGCTTTCAGTATCTCATGGTGCCTTCTGGGTCTGGAAAAAAAAAGAAAGAAATGAAAAAGGAATTGTTCTTCCAATCAATTTTTTTGATCTTATCTACTGTTTATTTATTTGACTCTTGTGTTGTTTGGAGTTTGGACGTATGAAGGTATTGGCTTGGAGTTTCTAATGACTTTACCCTCTTAAAATTATTGTGTTCATTTTGTGTGGTTTAACACATTGGCAATGCTTGGTTACAATTTCAAATCGTATATTATATGGTTCGTTAGTTGTTTATGTTGGAGCAGATTTTCTTATAAAATTTCCATTTTTAGGGCATTTTGCCTAAAATGGATGACAGTGGCTAAGGTGACCCTAACTTTTAATGTTAGGGTCTTTTGACTGCCTACTTTTAACCTGTTTTTCAATTGAAATTGTGGGCCAAACATTCAAATAGTTAGGTCATCCTAATAGATAAGATTATTATTTGCATAAATGTCAAACGATGGAGAAAAAGAGTTACTTCAATTATCGTTAAATTTGTTATTTGTATAAATGTCAAATAGGTCATCCTATGAGATAAGATCATTACAAAGGGTGATACCTTGTGCTTGAGTTGATTATGTGATCATAAGTATGTTCCATATCTGTCTGGATATCATAGTCGGTTAGTCATTGAGTCGATTATTTGATCACAAGTATGTTTCATATTGTCTGGATATCATCGTCAGTTAGTCATTGGAAAATAAGTCACTTAAAAAGGATTATATAAATTATCATTACGTTGAAAACAAGTTTTTTTTTACCTAATAGTTTAGTTGATTGTGTGATCATTAAGTTCATTTTTCCGCCATTCTTATTATGCCGGAGAAGGTATATATCACTAGTTGATTTTGTAATAAGTACCTTTTATGTTTTATGTCTAAAAAAGGTATATAGTTCTTGTAGTGCATTTTATATCTACATTGACCGAAAAAGGATTATATAAATTCTCGCGACGAAGGGTTTTGTTACATATTGATGACCGTATGATTTCATAAACCCTAACCGGGGTGCCAAGTTTCTTTAGTAAACAATAAGATATGTGAACCCTTATTTTAGCTCCTTTTTTTTTGAATACAAAGGTAAGAATATAGGCATGGTCATTATCTATTTCTGCATCATCCTAAGTCATCCTCACTGATGAGATTAGCGACTTCTCGTGGTATGACTCCTCCGACTGCAGAGTTGTCCTGGCCTAAAGTTGCGAGCGTATCCGCAACGTCATTGACCTCTCTAAAAATGTGGTTAACCTTGACCTGCGTAAACTCAACCAAAATAAACAAAATATCTGAAATGATGTTCAATTTCTCATGGTGGTTTCCATATTTTGTTTATTGCGTTAATATTTGTTAAGTTATCTCCTTCAATTTCTATGTTCTTAATTTTCATTTCTCTTGCCTTCAAAATTTCTTTTCTGAGTGCAAAGGCTTTTTCATGCAGAACCGAAGTGTATCCACATTGTCCATTCTCAAAAGCGATTGTTGTTGCTGGGTGGTTTCTAAGTATATAGCCAAAGGATCCGTGATCATTACTCCTTTTTGATCCATCAAAATTAAGTTTTATGTTTCCTTCTGCCGGTTTTGTCCATTGTAGGTTTTCCTTTTGCTGATATTAGTTATGTTGGTTTTCATTTTATGCATCTCATTTACTCTATACCAATCCTGGATTTGTTTAGTTGCCTCTTGTCGTACGTTTGTTACATGTTTGTTTTCAAAGATGTTTTTGTTCCTCATATACCAAATATTCCACCAAATGACAGATAGTTGAATAAAGTTCCTTTCGTCCATGTTATTGTGAATGAGAGACATGATTTCCGGTGTTTTCTTTCCAGAGATATCGATATTGTTCAATTGAGATTGTGTTGATACATTTATCGGGCATCTAAAGAAAATGTGTTTTGCAGTTTCATACGGATGTTGACATAGTGCACAGTTCATTTATATTGATACTTTCTGTCTTTCCAGATTTTCTTTGGTTGATAGGTCATCGATAGATAATTTCCAAAAAAAAATTCTTAACATTTGGCATTATGTTAAGGTTCCGGATCCATGAGTTATCAACTAAGTTTATGTCTTTGTTTTTGTAAAAAAAAAAGTTCTTATTTTAGCTCTCTTTTCATTTAAGCTTGTGAACCAACAAACAAAAATCACGAGTCAAGTCGACACAATCATGCAAACCGACTTGCGTTGATCTACTCGGCCACCCAACGTTCCACCATAAAAATTGCTCATATTTTACACACTTACACATTAAAAAAATGAAACTGCAACAGGAAAAAAAAGAAGTTAAGTTCTAAGCAAAAAATAAAGATTATTTGTAATATATTTCAGTATTATTAAAGTAAATTTCTATCTTACTATATCTATTACAATTAATTTGTATATTTTAATAAATTTTCCACAATATTTTCTTATTGCATAATGTTATAAATTTAAATTGATTCATAACTATTGACATTAAACTGTTTATTAATCACTGTAATTTATTTTTTAATGCATGGAGTAATAATTTATTTATGCCTCTTTTAAAGCATAAATGTTTCAATACCGACTAAAGTGGTTCAAAACAGTAGACGACATACTATCTAATAAAGCTCGACAGACGAACTAGTTGTGAAAAAACACAGCAAAAGAAAAAATACACACGCACAAAAGTACATCAAGTTAGTCTAAAAGAAAAGATGTCTATCTTCGACGGAAAGGAGGATCATTCAGTCAACGAGAAGTGACAAACACGATGTCCGTCATCGAAGGAAATACATAGGTAGGGAACTTGAGGAATAAATGTGGACACTTTAAATTTGGACTCGAATCTGAGTCATCATAAGTCGATCACACATTCACATTCCTATTAAACAAACAGGTCGAAACACCGTCAAAACATGCGTCAAGAGGACGATATAGCAAAACACAACAATCTTAACAAATAGAAAGAGATAAATTCACATTCCTATTAAACAAGCAGGTCGAAACACCATCAAAACATGCGTCAAGAGGACGATATAGCAAAACACAAAAACCTTTACGAGTAGAAAGACATCAATTCATGTCAAAAAAAATTGTAATTTTAAATGGATTTTTTAAAAAAATTTATCGTTATAGTCATTTTTCTTTTAAATGCAAATGAGCGAATATAAAATTATTGATTGATTAATCCTAGCCATTGAATGCAATCAACGACAAAGATTAAATCAACAGAGGATAGTGGTGCTAAATAAGTCTTTTGTAACAACATCCGCTTTTATGCCCCATCCCTCGTTGCCAAAAAAGAGATTCATAGACAAAATAAAAGAGCCAAAGGGATCTTAAAGGGAAGCAATTCAAGAGAAGAGAGAGCCAGAAGAAGAGTGTCGGAGAAAATGTCGTGGCAAACTTACGTCGATGATCACCTCATGTGCGATATCGAGGGCACCGGCAACCACCTCGCCTCCGCTGCTATCGTCGGTCTTGACGGCAGCGTCTGGGCTCAGAGCGCCGCTTTCCCCCAGGTCCATCTCTTTCTATTATTCAATCGGTATATCCATATCTCTCTCATCATGGATCTGTTTTTCTTGTGATCGGTCACTTTATTGTTCATCAAATGATATTTGTTGATCCAAAATTGTTCTTCGCGTTGTGTCCTTTGATGGATTTAGCGTTTCTCTCAATAATAAGATCTTGAAGAATGATGATTTTCTTATCTGCGGTAATGTGGATCGGCAATCGTATCGCGTGAGCCATTGATTTCACTCCCTTCCTCTCGTCTCACAGTCCATGTCGTTTTTAAATAAATTAATTTTTCCATCACCAAGAAGGAAAAGGAAGAAAAACTTGATGCATTAAAGTTGCGTTGTATATCGCGTGAGCCTTCGATTTGACTCCATCCCTCTCCTTTTACAATCCATGTCGTTTTTGAATAAACTTCTTTTTTCGATTATCGAGAAGGAAAAGGAAGAAAACTTGATGCATTAAAGTTACATTGTATATTGAAATTGATATGATTAACGAGATTAAGTTTATGTTTAAAAGGTGTATTGTTGATCTCATTATGAATTGAAATTTGTAAAATCATATTTTCCTTCAGAAATTTACTCTATGTCACCACAAGGCTACTTTGTTTGAGCTGTTATTATCTTATATCCCTCGAGGCTATTTGAATGGATTACCTGTAATTCTCTTCTGAATTGTTCATGTTGCTAATAATTTTGCAGTTTACGCCTGACGAGTTTGCAGCTATTATGAAAGATTTCGATGAACCAGGAACCCTCGCTCCCACCGGGCTACTCCTTGCAGGTGCAAAGTACATGGTTATTCAGGGAGAGGCTGGAGTTGTTATCCGTGGGAAGAAGGTGATCCGACTCTTTTACATCATTACTTGATATATCCTTCAACATTTACAATACAAAAAAATTAAGGATAATTTGAAATCAGTTGCATTATGATCTGAAATGTCAAGTATGTGATATAGAATAATTGTTTCTGATTTGAACATCAATTGCATATTGTGATCTGAAATGCTGAAGTATGTGATCTAAAATGATTGTTTCTTATCTGAACATCAGTTGCATTATGATCTGAAATGCCAAGTATGTGATATAGAATTATTGTTTCTGATCTGAACATCAGTTGCATATTGTGATCTGAAATGCTGAAGTATGTGATCTAAAATGATTGTTTCTGATCTGAACATCAGTTGCATTATGATCTGAAATGCCCAAGTATGTGATCTAGAATGATTGCTTCTGATTTGTACATCAACTGCATATTATAATCTGAAATGTTACTTATTCTTAAGAAGCTACTATTATTTCCAAGAACATATTGCTAGAGTTTGAATGATGGTCTCAGATTATCAATCTTTGGTAACTAAACCAACATATCTTCTACATGCTGGCGGCCTACATTGTTCTGAATAATGTAGCACAAAAAAACGCTAACAGTCACTGTTAACATTGTGATTGATTTTATCCTTTCAGGGTGCTGGTGGTATTTGTGTGAAGAAAACTGGTCAGGCTGCGGTTATGGGAATCTACGAAGAACCAGTGACTCCTGGACAGTGTAACATGGTTGTCGAAAAGCTCGGCGACTACCTTGTCGAACAGGGACTGTAGCTGCTTGTTAAAAGCTCATGGTGATTATTTTTTCTCTCTCTGGGTAACTCAGTTTTGAAGAGGAAAGGAATTGCTGCTGGGAGAATAATACTTTTTTTCTTCTTTTTTTTTTCGGTTAAAGAAAATAATGCAGTACGTAGTTGGATTTGTTCTTCCGGCCAACGTTGTTGGCCTTTTGTTTTTAATGTTTACTTGTTTATTTATTTGAGATTTTGTTGTTGTTCGAACGTATGAAATTGTTGCGTTCGAAAGTTTTGAATGCATAGATATTGTCGTTACTCGTTACCCTCTTGGACATAATTTTGGTGATTCTACTTTGTTTTCCTTAAGGTTGGTGAAGGCTGGGTAATTCTAATTGGGTATTTTTTTTTCTTCTACTTTTAAGGCACAATCTAACTAATCGAAGTTCCAAAATAGCTTATTTCGCGATCAAATTGTGTTAATAAGTTTAAAAATCTCAAAAAAAAATAATGTTATTAATCATATAACATTCATCTTTTATAAGAAAGTTTCTTAACAATTACAAAGACATGATGTAAAATTATTACCTGTCAAATATGATGACATAACATTTTTATAATGAATATCCACATATTTGATAACAAATTGAAAATAGAGAATTACATGATGTTCATTTAGGTGAAAGGTAACTTTCTAGGAGTACTAGGATGTATCTAGTGAAGTTAAATTTTTACTAAAAAAAAAAAGTGAATTTAAATTCAGTCTTTCAGTATTAAGGTTATAATATGTGGTTATGACTTATGGTTGTAAACGAGTTTAATAAGATTTGTGGTTTGTAAAACGAACTTTGTGTACGTATTTAGTTAAATAGTTTGAAACTAATTACTTATTTTGATTAAAGGCCAAAATACCCTTATTTTACAAGTAAATCAATATATGATTTCTCTTCACGACACTTTTAAAGTGGTAGGTCGATGAAATAACCCTAGTTACTCATTTTGATTAAAGACCAAAATACTCTCATTTTACAAGTAAATCAATATATGATTTCTCTCCACGAAACTTTTGAAGTGGTAGGCCGATTGGGTTTTCGTTAAGTCCATGGTGGTCCGATAGACGTCGGGTTGTTGATGTTTGAGAAAATCCCCAATTTTGCACGACTGTAAATTTGTTTTGGCGATGATGAATAATTGCCGAATTTGTTAAGGTTTCAAAGGTTTTGATGCTCGGAAAAATGTCTTTCTTTATCCGGTTTCGGTTCCAATTTTCGGAAAAGAAGTTTTCAGTGACGGAGGAGGCCTTGAACATTGACATGATTTGTTTTTTTCAAACTTGGATTTCGGGAAAAAGAGAAAAGAAAAAAAAATACATAAAATAATTATCAGATCTAAAACACAAATCTTTTAAAACCTTGCCGAAGGTAATTCCAAAAATATGATTCTCGGACCATTTTAAAACCAAATTTAAACACTGACCCAATTTTAAAACCCAAACTAAACACCATCAAATTTTTTTAAAAAAATTAACCACACATATAAAAAAATTTTAGAAAAATGTCGATTCTTTATTTAAACACACCGTAATCTCCCAACTCAAGTAAGAGTAGAAACTCCAACAATGAAGAGAAAGCTTTCACTACTTTCAACCCGAGGAAGAAACTATATAACAATGAATAATATTCAACTGTATATCCATTTTAATAGATTATAGATTTATGTTTAATAATTTTAAAGTATTGAAGCATTTTAATAACGGATAACATTTTACATGTATTTATTGAAACTTAAAGCAATAAAATGTATCCACAAACACACATTAAAAGCCCATTTTTGTAATGTTTTTGTATCACATTGTCTCAATTTAAGATAGAATATATGAAAATAATCTCAATGTAACAATAATTTTATTTAATACTCCAAAGTCCTAACTGATAGAATAAAATTTTTTATCACAACATTAATCCAACCCGACATCCATAATTTTAATATAAGAAGGACCCATTTAAAATTGTTAAGAATTATTTTCGAAATTTCAATATTATTGAGTGAATCAAACATCATATAAATAAAATGTAACATATTTTGTTTATACACGAAATAATATAATTAATTTTATTTTATTAACATTACATTTCGTTTTATTTTCATCTTCAAACGGACAAAAAAAAAACCTATCTTTATAATGCTGATTTTGAGTAAACATTTTTTATTTTGCCTCGAAAATTAACATGAAATATATACGATTATGTTCCGTCCTGCAAAAAAAAAGTCACCCTTCCACACAAAAACGACACCGTTTCAATCGTACTAATCATCTTTCGGCGGGAAAGACAGGAACCGAAACGACACCGTCTCAATTGTACCATCTTCTGATTAGCAACGAACTCACAAGCTCAAGTCTCAACTCTTTTTAAAGACTCACCATTATCATGCAATTCATTTTCTCTTCATACCAAATTCACATTCCTTTCCCTCTCTCTAGTTTTGACCGGCGAAGCTTCTCTTACGATCACAGAAAATGGAGCAAAATCATCCAAAAACGACGGTCGTCAACAGTACCGACAAGGTTGATCCGCCGTCGGCAGCGAATCTGGGGATGAAGACCTCGCTTTACGTTGGGGATCTGGACGACAAGGTTTCTTCGACGGACCTCTTTTATGTCTTTTCTCAGATCGGAAAGGTTTCTTCCGTTCATCTCTGTGTCGACGTTCTCACCGGAGATTCCCTCCGATATGGTTACGTCAACTTCCTCAGTCCCCTCGATGGTATTTACTCGTTCTATATTCTCTCTGTATTTTTGAATTTATAGGTATAAGAAGTGTCTCTTCGACCGATGTCTATATTATGTTGGTTGAATGTCCTATTGATCTTCTGCAATGCTTGATTTTGCAAGAAGTTGCATATTCATGGTTCTTTTTCTTTTTATTTCTTAGGGTTAGGTTTGATGTTGCGCATTGTGTTCTTGTTTCAAGTAAATTCAGCGTTGCCGGAGAGTTTCGCGTGTTGAATTTCTCTGTTTCGTTCTTTTAGCGAGATATATTGCGGATTTCCTGGTTCTTTTTCTTTCCATACTTTAGGGTTCAGTTTTATGTTGTTCACTTCTTTGAGCGTTCTTGTTTGAACTCAATTATGTGTTGCCGGAAAGCTTCATGCCTTTAATTTCTTTGCTCCGTTCGTTTCTTTGTCAATTTTGAGTGTCTTAAGTCGGTTATAGCGAGAAATATTGTGGGTTTTATTCTCGAGTTACTTTTCCTCTTGTCTTTCCTGGTCTTTACCGTTCCTGTTTGCAATAGCCTCTATCGACCAATGTTTCAAATATCTTTTGTCTTCTCTATCTTCATTTTCCTGCTAGATCCCAATTTCGTGTGTGGATTAGTTTACTGTTTTATCTGTTCACCTGCTTGCTTCCATCCCTGATTTTGCTGATTCTTTATCTTTGTGTTTACAGCTGTTTGTGCTTATGACTTGAATTAACCCATTACTTGTTTACTCTTCTTGGCAGCTTCTTGTGCTTTGTCATCACTGAACCATACTACATTGAAGGGAAAGCCAATGCGGGTAATGTGGTGCCAAAGAAACCCTTATCCAAGAAGGGCTGGTGTTACCAACCTCTTTGTAAAAAACTTGGACCCTTCTGTTACCAGTGCTCAACTGCAGTACATGTTCCAAGCGTTTGGAACTATCCTATCTTGCAAGGTCGTAGAAGAAAATGGGAAAAGTAAGTGTTTTGGGTTTGTTCATTTTGAGGACGAGGGTTCAGTTGATTTGGCTGTCAGTGCTATGAATGATAAGATGATTGGAGGGAAGAAGCTGTAAGTCCTATTTTTTGAGCATTAAAAAGTTGGCCTTGCAATATATGTTCTGACTGACTAAATATGGATTGTTTTCCAGATTCGTTTCTAGGTTCATGAACAAGAGCCAAAGAATAGCAGCCAATGATGAGAAATTTACCAACTTGTATGTAAAGAATCTTGATGAAAACCTGACAGATGATGAGCTTAAGGAGAAATTTTCTGAATTTGGAACTGTTACCAATGCTATTATCATGAGAGATGGTGAGGGAAAGTCAAAAGGGTTTGGTTTCATCAACTATGAATCAACTGAAGAGGCAAAACAGGCAGTTGAAGCCCTGAATGGTGCACAATTTGGTAAGAATTTGTCTTTTACTATATATATATAATCCATATCATGTGTCTCTGTGTATGAGGCAATAACAAAATCCTGTTTGCTATACTTATTAGGATCAAAGGAACTGTTTGTTGGGAGGGCTCAGAAAAAAGCTGAAAGAAAAGAAATTTTGAAGAGCAGAAGGGAGCAGAATAAGATCTTTGAAGAGAGATATAAAGCTTCGAATGTGTATGTGAGGAACCTTCACCCTTATGTTGATGACAAAATCTTAGCTGAGCACTTCAGACCCTGTGGAAAGATAGAATCAGTGAAAGTAATACGTGACGATAATGGTATAAGTAAGGGTTTTGGGTTTGTGAGATTCTCAAGTCCTTCTGAGGCAAGAGTAGCCTTGCTTTCATCACAAGGTGAGCTAATCAGTCATTTTCTATTTTAGTTTATGTATTGGAAGCATTGAAGTTGGGAACTTATTCCTAATTTGGCTTTACTTTTACTGGTTTAAGGATCAACCTTGTATGGGAAGCCCTTGTTTCTTGGAATAGCTATGCAAAAGCAAGAGAGGCAAAAAACACTGCAGAATTTCTCTTACTTCATGCCATTTACTACTGGATCCATGCGTCCGCCTCTACCTTCTCCAAATCGACAAAATGCAGTTGAGCATGCGTTCAGAGGCTTTTTTGCATGTGATTCACTTGCAAATACACACAACGCTGTGAGTAATTGAATATATGAACCCATCTACTGTAAGCCTATATGATCCATTGTTGGTTTTTTCTTCTTTTAATGATGTTTTTAATGGCACTTGCACCAGATGGACTTCATCTCAAATCCTGCAAATACAGCCTTCCCTGAATTCCCATACAATATAAGGATAGAGAATATGCAGGTTTGTATGGACCTTAGCTATTCGATTTCACTTTTTACAGTAGATGTTGGGTATTTAAATTACAAGTCAGTCCTAAAATGCCTGTTTTTGTTCAGGCGAATAGAAGCTGTGGTGGAACCAAGTCAACCAACAAGAAATGTGGAGGAATATATTCCTTATTATAGATGGCTGACAGAGGATTGCACATGCCTGATCAAGCGTTGAAGAAGCTTCTTCAATGGCTTCGTCACAAGTTCAATTTCGGCATTAGCACAAATTTCAATTGCATCCTCTAAAGAGCTTTCTTCATTTGCGCATAACAATCAACAGTTTTGCTTTGTTTTGTTTTTTTTCTCTAGTATTCTTTCACCCCTGTCAAAAAATACAGTCCAGGGGTTGCTATTCTCTGCTGTAGCACAAATTTCAATTGTTGACAATTAGTTGTTGAATGTTGCTGTAAATGGAAAAGAATAAATCGGTCTACTTGTTTGAGCTGTAGATAGGCCAATTTCAAAAAATGCAGAAGTATTCACAAAAATTCTCATCTTGAGAATAACATCATACATAAATACAAATTTGAGGGATATTATTAATCATACTCCATATAGGCTAGTTAAGTTTCGACCCATGTGACCAAACCTTACAGTTCATCGTGAATCGATCCTTCTTGAAAAGTTTGTCCATCAAGAAGGTACCTAAAGGCCAAAGAGGCATGAAGAGATGCACCATAAGGAAGCATGTCCTCGTTCACCGTATACTCGGGGGTGTGCAATTCTGCTAACTGTTTGGTTCCATCATCCATCCCGACAAATATGAAGTACCCAGGGACTACTTGTTGGTAAGACGAGAAATCCTCTGATCCCATGCTTGGCGTAATATCTTTGACGTTATTGGTGCCAAGCAAATCAGTGGAGACTTTCATGAAGTGTTGATGCAACCGTTCATCGTTAATGGTTGGAGGATCCATGGGTTGTTCATTGTCAAAGAAGTCCACGGTTGCATTGCATCTTTGAACTGACGCTTGTTGAGTGATTACCTATAAGCTCGAGAGGATCAGTATCACAATGCCAGGTTTTGTCATAATGATGCAGCTTACTGAACATGTAATCCTGATTGTTAATTTTTAATCAAATGGTTCTTACAGTCTTATCATTAACCTCAAGATATGATTTTCACACATATAATCTAATAACAGTTTACCTCCTCAACACGATGCCGGAGACTTAAGAGGCCTTCCTGTGAAAATGCTCGAATAGTACCACCAATGGTAACCGAATCAGGAATGACATTAAAGGCACCACCACCACCTTCAAACTGTGCTATTGTCACAACCTGAAGAGCAGACATTTCATTTAGACAACAACAGTGAATCTGCAGTCAATCAAGCCAGATAAGAAACGCAGTGGCACAAAATGTAACAACAAACTGTGTTAGTGTGGAAAATATTTGACTAATTATTATGCCAGATCAAAAGCTTTTCACGTGAAAATTTGTTTTATATATATATATATAAAGATTTGTTTACATAATATAGTGTAGATGGATGCCTGCAACAAAGCTTTTAGATAGGAAATCAATCTTCAACAAACTATGTTAGTGTGGCAAAAGCAAGGCAGAAAGTTTTTGTTTGTAAAGTGTATGAAAGGAAGATAGTCTAATATAGGTTACCTGTGAATCAAGTGGATCGGTTTCCCGGGAAACAATATGTTGCAAGCTAACAATGACATTTGATGCAGCCAAAATAGGGTCCACCGCGTGATGTGGTATAGCTGCATGCCCCCCCTTCCCTTTAATAGTAGCCTTAAAACCACCACAGCCAGCTAAAATGGGGCCAGCCCTCGAGAAAACTTGACCTAGGGGCAACTCAGGATCAACATGCAACCCAAAAATTGCCTCAACATTCTCTAACGCGCCATGCTCAATCATTTTCTTGGACCCTCCGTATGCTTCTTCCGCTGGTTGGAAAAGTAGAACCACGGTTCCCTGTCACTCGGTAAGAAACACTGAACTTACACTCAGTGAACAAACAATCTAGAGTTGATCAAATACAATAATACATCACATAAGGGGGAAGTAATACTTGGCAGTAGAATTCCAACCATTGGGATTCGTGTAATTCCTTCATAGTTGTATTGTTAATGTTTGTAGAATTATCTTTCATGAATAGTTAAAAGATATGACGTCCTTAAATAGATTATGGCTACTGTTGGAAACTGATTGTATCCAATTGGTCATGGATACAATTCATAAAAATGATGACATTTAATATGATTCTAATCGGATCCTAGGATCGGTTTATTAATAGACAAGTTCATTTCATGATACACAAAAGAAACAGTTCTCCTCTAAGTTCTCAATAGCAAGCAACTTTTCCCCCCTAACAATTAGCAAACTATGTACAGCATTTGCATCAGATAGTGCATCTAGGTAGCATTTGCAATAAGTAAACAAGAAAAAACTACCTTCAGGTGTCATTATGGTGAATAGAAAGGTATAGGCAAAATGTTAGGTGATTATTTTGCTTAAATTTCAATCCATAATTACAATACCACAAGAAGTGAAATTGTATAGGAACAAGTTGTGACAAATATTGATTTCAAAAACACAAACCTTTAGCTCCCCCTGATGCTTTTGTAGTATTTTTGCAGCACCAAGCAGCATAGCCACATGGGCATCATGACCGCAAGCATGCATTTTCCCGGGGATTTTACTCTTGTGCTCCCACTCCACCTTTTCCTATAACAGAAAAAACAGCCATCAAACAAGATTCAAGCATCTCCAGATTCTCCATCAATGCCTTCATCCAACTCTAATCTGAAGTCATCAACATTATACTGAACCTTGACCAATCAGACAAGCCATAAAAGTAACTGGCTATAAGTAAGAACCTTTGTGAACTTATAATGACCGTCCAAATTGAACCGAATCTCTAACAAATCATCAATCTCCTCTATAGTCCTACTTCGAAATCCTAATGACATCACATCAATTTTCCGACACCTATATCCATTACCAGATCTTAAACTTCTGGACGAGTTCGAGAGTTTGGGATACCTGGCAATCTATACCAAGCGAAACCTAGTCTACCAAGTCCCAGTCTGATACCTCTAAAACTTAATTTCTCACTGAATTCAACTGGATGCTCATTCTCCAACCGAAGATGACTCGTGAATACACAAAACAATTAGTAAAACTAGTGGCTAGTACCTGAATTGGAAGAGCATCCATATCAGCCCTCAAAGCAACAAAGGGGGGTTTGCCAGTTCCAATGAACCCTACAATTCCAGTTTCAGCAAGTGGATATTTGTAAGAAACCTCTAGTTTGTCAAGTTCTTCTCGTATAAGCCTACTGGTCTCAAATTCCTGAAAAGCCAGTTCAGGATTTTCGTGTAACTTCCTCCTAAGAGCAACCATCCAATCAAACACCTCATTGGTCTTGGCCAGATTGAGAAAATAGCTTGGGATATCAGAGAGTTTAGTTGGGATGAGTTGAGAATCGGAGAAACTCGGCACTGTAATTATAAGCTGGATAAGAAGAATTAGAGTTATACGGTTGAAGAAATCCATCTTGGAGAAAATCAAAGAGCAATCTGGAGTTGCGGAAAAACTGATGATGTATTTCACTGAGCCAAAGCTAATGTGCGTATCGATGGCTTTGAAAATTAAAATAGATTAATTTGTTAATAAATATAATCAAACAATTAACTTTTTGTTTCTGAAAATTAATTTCGATTAGTCAATAAAACAAATTAAATTAATTAGTCTATACAACAATTTTTTTTAGTATATGAAATAAGTTTATAAATAAGTAGATGATAAATCGTGTATTATAATTCACTTTATTTAAGGTTTTTATTTAAGGAAAATACGATAAAAAATGTAATAAGTAAACGAAATGAGTGATCTTGGTTCCACAAACCCTAAAGAGTTATCGACATATAAAAAAAATAAAAGTTACACAGTTGAGTCACAACGTTACCGTTAATTATAAAAAAAACAACCTCCACTTGCATTCATGTGCATAAATGTTAACAAAATTGAGCGCGAAAATGAAATAATTGTAGACACGTTGGAAGCCAACGTGAAGAACACTTGTCCACATTGCAACCCAATGTGAGTTTGTATTGTCCATAATGAATAGTATTCTAATTTGAGTTTGTATTATCCACATTATGACACAATGGAAGTAGGCATGGGCTCGGTTTGGCTTGAACCGTCAAAGCGGCGGTTTGGCCAAAGCGGCGGATTAGGTTTGGCCGGTTCAAGGTTTAGATTTGTAAAAATAAAAAACCTAAACCGCCGGTTTGAACCGGCCCAAACCGTCGGTTAAAACCGACGGTTTGATTGAAAATAGGTTTTTAAAAAAATTTTTTTAAAAAAACTTTAAACCGACGGTTTGGTTGGTTAAACCGTCGGTTTTATGGTTTTTAATTATTTTTTTTAAAAAAATAATTCATTCTGACGGTTTACCACAAACCGTCGGTTTTGCTTTTGGGCCGGTTTTCAAATTATTTTTTTTATTTTTTTTTTTAATAAACCTTAGCTAAACCGGCAAACCGGCGATTTGCCGGTTTTCACTTACTAGGTTTGGGTTTAGGTTTGACCCAAAGCTAAACCTAAACCGGCGGTTTAAGTTTGCAGCCCATACCTAAATGAAAGTACGTATTATCCACGTTGTAATTCAACGGGAATTTGATCCACGTTATGACCCAAATTAAGTGTGTACTCTCCACATTGTAACACAATGTGAGTTACTAATATCCACGTTAATATCCAACGTAGATATCATTAAACCACATTATGTGTCAACATTGATAAGAACAAACCACATTGAATTTCTATACAACTTATATACATATTAACACTTTGTTAAACTCGAATATCTTGTCTCCACCAACATTAGAGAAATTCAACATTTTTCTACATTACATAAAATTTAATGGTCAATTATTTACGACAAAAAACATATTCATATCATATTATTAAATTCAAGTTCAGACAAGACAACATCGATTAAAGTAAACAAAATCTTTTTAGGTTAAGAATACGATTAGTATTTTGGGATTTATATAAATGATAATAACATTAAATGAACATTTTTAAAATCCCAAATTATGATAAAAGTGGGTTAAATCCCTCTAGTGCATTATGATACATATTAGTTTTTTTTTTAAATGTAATTGTTGCGAAATAGTCTGAAATAATAATGTGTATATTTCATAATCACTTTTCACCTACCATTATTTATAATGTCTTTTAGTTTTAAATATATATTTTTCAATTTAAATCCACCAACTTTGAGTATATATATATATATATATATATATATATATATATATATATATATATATATATATATATATATATATATATATATATATATATATATATATATATATATATATAATTCTATATACTCGTATACTATTATTTCTATTTTATTATTATTGCTATATTTTTATTTTAAATTTTATTTATTTTTGAATAAGTTTATAAAATAAATTTGATTTCGGTATAGTAAGTCCTAAAAAGTCAAACCTACCAACATTTTCTCTATTAGATTTAACTAGCTTAATACCCGTGCCTTGCACGGAATTTGTTAAAAAAATATACGGTAAAATATATTATTTTAAAAATTAATTTGGATGACATAAAATAAATTAACTCGAATGAAGTCAGAGTTAAATATATACGGTAAAATATATTATTTTTAGGTGGAATGTGAGTTAACTCGAATGAAGTCAGAGTTACCGTAACTTAATATGTAAATTATTGGTAAAAATCTTGTAAAGTCAAATAAAGTAATTATAACTCAACGATGTTTTCTCATTCATTAAAAATAAATGATGTTAATGAATTCTAATTGGTATATTTAGTACATATCCAAACAATGATATTTGTTGTTTTTAGTTGTATATGTAAAGTTAGTATCAATCCAAGAAAGAATTAAGGTTTATTAATTAAATGTTAGAGTATGTGATTTGAGTTAACGAATAGACGACATTGTAAAATTGATGAGGTGACCGCACAAAATTACGTCAATTATCAATTCAGAGGTTGTATTATATAAGATAGATAAGAAACATGTCAAGGTCAAAAATTACAAATCATAAAACTTAAATTAATAATATTAAATAATAATATATTAATATATAATGAAAGAGATTTATATAATATAACTAACATGTCAAAGTAAAAAATTACAATATCGAATAGTTAAATTTAAATAGTTAATTACCTAACAATTAGTAAGACTAATAACATATGTCAAGTTATTAAAATAATAAATATTACTCAAAAGATTATTTTTTTTAAAAAAAATCAAAATAATAATAACTATCAATTAAATTCAAAATAAAACGAATTTTGAAAATTATTGAAAATGATACATACTATCAACGTATTTATAAAAAAATAATATAAAAAAATTCTAATATAACTCAAAAGATTTGACAACTACTTTTTTTTACATGTTATTAAAATTTTAGGATTGTGAGTGTAATGTGGATTTTTTTAAAAATAAATTAATATGTTAAAAGTCATATATTAAGTAAAATATTTTTAATTTTTAATATAAAAACATCGAAACTTTATTGATTTTTTTCGGAGTTTTTCCCCCTGATTTTTTACATACTTTTGTGTAAATGACAAAAAAATTTTTATTAAAAGTATTTGATTTGTTTTTAAAAAGTCTATATATTATTTTTTAAAATTCAAAAATATTTTTGTTGGGGAAATTATTTCGATTTTTTTCATATATTTTTAATATGAAATTTATGAGTTGTTATACAAATAAAAATATCGGAAATTTTTTTCAAAAAATATGAAAATCGAGTTTTAAAAAATGAAAAACAATTATTATAAAAAATAACTAATTTTTTTAATACTTAAATTTTCTTTATTCTAAAATTGAAGAAATATTTTTGTTAATCGTTTAAAAAAAATATTTTGAAAAAAAAAGTTTATAAGTTTCAGAATAAAAAAAATTCAAATGAAAATTAAAATTAAAAATAAAAAATATTAAGATATTTAAAAGTTTAAGTAAATAATAAATTTCATAAGTTGTACAAAAAAAACTTTGAGTTGAAAAATATCTGTAACAAAATAAGATTAAATTTAAAATAAAGTTTATAAGCCGTAGAAAATATAAGTTCAATTAAAATTAAAAAATATAAGTTAACAAAATATTAAGATATTTAAAATTAGATTGCAAATCTTGACTATTTTAATTTTTTTAATTACAAACAATTAAAGGTCAATTATTTATATGAGAGACTAATAAAAAATTAGTTATTAAAATATTTAAAATAAATTTGGTGAAAGAGATTTGGTGGAAGGTTCTACGTATATTAACAAAAAATATGAAGACTCGGTATATAAAATAAATAAATTAGTTAAAATTCGTAAATCAAATGTTTTAAATAATTGTTTTAACATGGTGGGATCCGGATTAACAAAAAATTGACACGTGTAAATTTAATGACGTGGATTCACCAGACTGTGCTACGTGTAAATTTAATGACGTGGATTCACCAGACTGTGCCACGTGTAAGTTCACGTGCTTGATTTAGTATGTAGATAGATAATAGATTTATAATTAAAAATATATATTTATTTATTTTCCATTATAAACTTGCATCGACAAAATGAACCAACCGACGATTACATAACCCGCAACATATTTCTCTCTCTTCCCTTCCCTTCCGAGACCGATCTCGATCTCGATCTTGTTATCAATTCTTTTTCTCAAATCAGGCCTAGGGTTCTGCCAATATTCTCGAAGGGATCGACTTTGATCCGCCTGACACATATCGGGATCTGCGATCGATTCCCCTTCAGCTATGAATCCTGAATAGTAAGTCTTCAAGCCTCCTTTCATGTGATCATGTGAAGAATTTCATTCTTAGTTTTTGCTAATTTGTTGATAGATCTCTGGAGGAGCAATTTATTTCCATAGTATATTGGTTCATCTGATATTTTCCCCTCAACTTTTGCCAAAACATTTACGAAACCGCATGATCCTCGGTACCGACTGGAAGGTGATAGTGTTTTATTGATTTCGGATCTTATGTCATGCAACTTTAATAGTTTTCATGTGTACTAAAGATATTGATGGATCTGGAATTTGTTGATTTTAGTTCCCAAATTCTGTTGATTTGGCTAGTCGAAACTTATGTAGCTTGTTTATCAAAAAAGAGAGGCATATGTAGCTTTGAATTATAAATCCAAGTAGGTCCAATGACCAAAATTAGCATGTGAAAGTAGGTCTTCTCAATGTTTGAATGGATGTCAGCATGTTCCTTTAGTCCAATTTGAGATTATAACTTGTGATCGGTGTCTAAATAAATGAATTAAACTACTAAGCTTTATGCAAGAACCATTTGGCCCAGGACTATATATTTTACTGTACATATAAGATTCTCATTGATCAGCTAAAGTTTATCGGAGGATAAAAATCTCACTTACATGTTTAAATTTGCAGTGACTATCTCTTCAAGCTACTGCTGATTGGTGATTCAGGAGTTGGCAAGTCGTGCCTTCTGCTTAGATTTGCAGTAAGTTGATGATGTTATGCTCAGAATTTCTGTTTTTTTATCCTTCGACTAGAATTTATTGAAGCTCTAAAGTTCTAGCATTGACCTTAATATTAGGAGGACACAGGCATGTCAAATTGCATGATCTTTTATTTTCATTTTCCTCTGAGAGTTTGAGTTACTTCTAATTTTGCTACGATGACTGTTTAACTCATTGTATCTTGCAGGATGATTCTTACTTGGACAGCTACATCAGCACCATTGGTGTTGATTTTGTAAGTAATGATTATATACAATATGTACTTCATGTTAGCATATCATTTCGGGGTAGCTCTAATACTTTTTTTTTTAATCAGAAAATCCGTACTGTGGATCAAGACGGGAAGACCATTAAGCTACAAATTGTAAGTGTGTGTTTTTTTTCTTCTTAAATCTTGGTCTAGCAAATGATTTATCATCGTATATCTCATTTTATTGCTGCAGTGGGACACTGCAGGGCAAGAAAGATTCCGTAC
Organism: Fagopyrum tataricum; assembly: GCA_002319775.1. NCBI lineage: Eukaryota > Viridiplantae > Streptophyta > Magnoliopsida > Caryophyllales > Polygonaceae > Fagopyrum > Fagopyrum tataricum. The sequence goes on along the minus strand of CM008283.1, from coordinate 18,694,943 downwards.
AATCACCAGCAGCTACTACCGTGGTGCACATGGCATCATTGTAAGCTTGAAATGACCATTCTTTGTGGAATGCTGTTTGAGTTCTTTTTGTCTCATGCAATATGTTTTTTTTTTTCAGATTGTTTATGACATCACAGATGAAGAGAGTTTCAACAATGTCAAGCAATGGTTGAATGAAATTGACCGATATGCTAGTGATAATGTTAACAAGCTTTTGGTTGGAAACAAATCTGATATGGAAGATAGTCGGGCTGTTCCCTATGAAACAGCTAAGGTGGGCGTGCTCCTCAACTGTACTTATAATACAAGTTTCACATGACATCTTAACAAACCCTATGCTAACAATCACCTTTTTCTTAATAAATGTCGAACGGATGAGCAAAAGTTCAACAATATATGCTTAGCTACGTATCCCTTTCCTTTTCCTACATAATGATGGCTGTTTTTCTTGAAGGCATTTGCTGATGAGCTCGGAATACCCTTCCTGGAAACTAGTGCAAAAGATGCCACCAATGTTGAGCAGGCATTCATGACCATGTCAGCTGAGATTAAGAACCGGTGAGTATCCTGCTAAATTCGTTATCTTTTATTAGCTTGTATTTCATTATAAATTCTCAAACCTTATTTATGACTTACAGAATGGCAAGTCAGCCTGGCAGAGGTCCAAACAAGCCTAGCACAGTGCAGATGCGTGGGCAGCCAATCAATCAAAAATCAAACTGCTGCTCTTGATTTGTGAATGAAACTACTCCTGGCTTTGACATAAAGGCAAATCTTTTATAGGTACTTCTGTTCAGATTGGTGATAAGGAGGGTGGTGGTAGGACGGCGCTCTAGTTATTGATGCCTGTCTATTGTGCACATAGTGAAAAAATTGACATTTGTTGGTGTTGAATCTTTATATCATCGTTAAACTCTATTGAATTGGAAATTTGCACACCTAGTTGAATTATGCACTTTGGTCAGTCTATATAGGTAAAGAACATACCGTTTCATTGTGAAAGCTTGTTTGCTTAAATAATTCCTTCCAAATTGTGAAATTCCATCCATTATTTTTACTTATTTCTACACTGTAATGCACTTCTTCTCTTCAGGAATTTCTTACTTGACTAGTTTGTCTGCTTTGCTTCCTTATTCCATTTTCAGTCCTTAAGGATTGAATGAACTTCTTATCTTTTGTTCAGGAAACCTGCTTTAAGATTACTAGTCCCACCGTCATGTGGGGATTGTTGCGTGTTAGTCATGTCTTCATATGGAGCACATTTTCCTCTCGACTCGTGAAATTTCCGCGATGGTGGAGTTATACCAATATCCATAATGTGCATCTTAACTTCTGGATTCTCCACTGCTAGTGATTTGTTTGTAGAAGTACTTTTACTGAGGACTTCACCAGTCCAACCGGACCTAGAACGATCCAGACCAAGAAAAAGGCAGTTTGGCTGGATCTGGACCGGTTTTTTCAGGTCCGACCTGGTCCAATGATTTGCACATGGCCTTCTCCATTGATGGTGCTGCTAAATGCAATTCTATAAGAAGTTTCTTTCCTTCGAATATTCTAATTTACTTTTATAATAAACTTACATACGAGTATACGACCTTCAATATTCTGATAGACTTTTATAATAATAAACCTACGTATCACTCTCGATTGAAATCTTTCAACTTTGATCACATATTATTTACAGATTAACAATATCTTTATTAATTACAGTACTTATTTAGCATACTGCTAAATAAATATTTAACAAAAATAAGGGCCTAACCGGGATCGAACCGATGACCTCTTGATCTGCAGTCAAATGCTCTACCACTGAGCTATAGACCCTTGTTGTTATTTAAATTGTTACTTTTCAAACTTTATTCATTCTCTCACATTTCTAATGACACGTCTCAAATGTCTAACTGATTAATAATTAAATTTCTGAACATATTTTAATAAATTTAACTCTAATATATATATTTACTAATATAACATGTTGAAAGGATATGTGTTTTTTTGTTGTTGTGAAAGCTAACATAATGTTTGATGGCCGAGGCTACAATATATAACCTTTACGATACTGTTTTTTATCACCAAATTTTATAACATATTAAAATAGAGCATATTTTACCTATGTCGCGTGTTAAAGTTAGTCACCTCAGTTTTTTCAATTTATTTACAATATTGCCACAAGATGCGTATTTGTCATTTTTTTATATAGAAATTTTAGTTAAAAATAGTAAATAGTCATCCGTGTCACGTCAGCTTTACATGTGACATTAGCTTTACTTATATTTAATTAAACAAAAATTATTTATATCAAAACATAATTAAAAAACGTATCTACTTCTTAACCGATTTTTTAATAATTAATATTATTAATTATTAACAAACTGAATTAATATTTTTTCACAAAATAAATATCACTTATCCTAACAACTAATAAATGTAGATACGAGGTTTGCAAATATAATACCATAATTTTTTTTAATAAACAAAATCAGACAAAGTGCGGACAATAAACAAGTACAATACAATTCTTAATTATTCAATATATCCTCTCTTTCTCCACCTTTCTATACACACGATTTTTTATTTATTTATTAAAAAGTAGGTTTAAGACAAGAGAAACATACCCGTATGTAGTAGCAGTAGAAACCGGCAACGTTAATACAAGACGAATCAATCTGCTTATCATTCTGAACTGTTCATCTTTTTTTGTTTCCACCAACTTCTCCATTAATTTGGCAAGTGTAGGTACTTGAAATTCTGAATGGGAGACAACAAAAGCTCGGTCGTAGGGCAACTCACTCTTTAAAAGATTCCTTTCATGTTCCTCAAAATCTCCAGGATAGAACTCCACTGCAAGTTTATAAACATCCTCTGCGCTAAATGAATGAAAACAATCTTTTGGATCCAATGATACACTTAACTGAAGCAGCCTAACTGACGTCTCATTAAACCTTGAGCTCAACTCGGTCAACTGAAAATCTATAGATTGATTAAATTGCTCAACACGAAAACGATACTCAAGAGACGTTTGCTTTGCACCACGGCCGATTGTACTACTCATGTCAGGTACTTCTAAATCAGGTTTTGAGCATAAATCTTTTTACCTTTTGAAGTAATTTCTCCCATCCTTCGTCACGTAGCTCTTGAAGAAGATTTTTGGTAGTAGAAAGATGTTGAATAGCAGCCAATATGTCAACGGATTCTTGTTGAAATGCCTGACAAGGAAAGTTGGTAATTCCCATAACTTCCATCATTAGGTGCAAGCTAAATGCAAACTCAAAAGTCATCAAATGATCCAAAGCACCACTAGCTTCTACTCGAGCCTTAGAGTTCGGACCATTCTCACTTATATTCTCAAGCACTTTACAAGTTGAAGAAAACATGTTGATCATACTCGCAACAGAATAAAAATGAGAACTCCAACGAGTAGATCCTGCACATTTTAAATATGTCATATGTTTAGTTGTATCTTGAGATAAATATATTAATAATATCATGAATAGTATTAACTAAAAATAAGAGATTTCACGAGTAAAACCTGCACGTTGTAAGGATGTCATTTGATTAGCTCCTTGTCCGGATACTAGATCTCCACTTTCTAACATATCATCAATTTCTCTTCTGTGAGATGCTTGTAGTTTGTGTTGCGTTTAGGAGACGACTTGACAATATTAATAACATTATCCAAGAGCGAAAAAAACCTCCAAATTGGATCACACTTCTTTGCAGCATCAACTAACGTTAATTGTAATCTGTGAGCAAAACAATGGACAAAATATGCATATTTACAATCATTGAGAAATAATGCCTTCAATCCATTGAATTGTCTTGACATGTTGTTGGCACCATCATACCCTTGACCCCTTAATCTGTCAACTTGAAGATTGTAAGTGGAGAGGACATTACATATTTCTTTATAAAGTGTTTCTGAAGAAGTCTCTGAGACACGTCTGATAGCAAAGAAGCGTTCTGTTAAAATACCTGCAAGATTTACAAACCTCAAGATGATAGCCATTTGTTCTCGTCCAGATTCATCTTGTGCTTCATCAACAAGAATAGAAAAACATGCATCTCCAACTTCCTCACGAATCATATACCGTACTTTGTTGGTCATGATTGTCAATACCTCTTTCTGGATTTCTGGAGAAACATATGTGGCATTTCCTGGAGCATTATTCAACACAACATCGTTCACATCTTGTACCCATTTTGCTAAAAAATCCACCCATTCAATAACATTTCCGCGATTCAAAGAAAACTTTGACTCATCATGACCTCTAAAGGCACAACCTTGCAATGCAAGTCGCTGGACAACCATGATTGTAGTTTTCAACCTCAATCGATTTTTTATCACTTCGGCCCTACTCACTCTCTCCATTACCTTATCAATATGGCAAGATGGTCTCATCAAAGCTTCAGCAGATACAACACACTTGTAATGAGGTGATGATGATGTCCCAACATGTAACAGAAATACACATTCTGTACCTTGGTGAACCCTCTTCCATTTATTGAACCCACCATTTACTAAAGTTGAAGAAGAACTTCCATTATCCCCAAAAAGATAACATGGAAAGCAATAACACTTGTGTGTAGTAGGTGAATATTCTAACCAACTAAACTCTTCAAACCAACAATATTTAAAACGGCGAGAATCATTGACCTCATACTTTGCAAGTTTTGGTTGATAAGGCCCGTGCATCAAATACTTCCTCCTAATCTCATCTCTTTTCTCAAGAGGCCAATCACATATTCTTTTCCTTATTCCTGGATCGCGAACTAGTTCAAAAGATGTATCGGAAAGAGATTGTTCTAGTTTATTCGGAGTAGAAGATGGTTGACTTAATTGATTATCAACAGGAGAAAGAGGAGGAGGATTGCCACTCACATCAGGATCAGATGATTCTTTTGGTTTGAAAAAAGAATGCAATGTTGTTTTCACTCGTTGTTGTGAAGACATAATTAATCTGCATTATAAATTGTGGTCATCCTTCAAGAAGTTAACAAATAAATTAACCATATCGAACTAGAATAAACTATATAGTAATTTTAAATTATAATTATGCCATATGCTATAGAAAGCTATAATTTTTAAACAGCTATCGAGAATTAAAAAATATATAAGATACAAATCTACACTAATAATATATATATATATATATATATATATATATATATATATATATATATATATATAATGAATTAAAACTAAATAAAAATAAAATTTTAATTATATTCACTTCTGATTTTTATTGTTTGATTTGGTTCTTGTATAATCTTTACCATAGACTAATGTGCTTAAGGCCTTAAAAACAATTATAAAAAAATATATATATAGAAATCAAATCTACAATCTAAAAGTAACTAACGTTAACTTTTACACTTTTACTCTATTATACAAATATACAATCTAAATTCTAAAAGTAAAACAGTAAAAGCCTAATAACTTACTTACCTAGGAAATAGGAATTCTAGGAACAAACAAACAGTAGAAACCTAGATAATATTTTAAAAATTAAAGAACAAAATAAATAAATTACCTGTGGGTTTGCCTTTGTCTGATTGTAGACTATGTGCCCGTTTGGCACCCAACTTATTGTAGCTTAAAGTAGCTGATGGAGCTTAAAGTAGCTAAAATTAGGAATTGTTCCCCGTTGAGTGGTGTTTGACCGTGTTAGCTGAAGCTAGATGAAGGGAGATGATGGGAGCTGAAATTTTGCCATTTCCATAAGCTGCTCAGGGCAACGGTATGGAAGCTGAAGCTAGATGAAAGGGAATTTCGGACAACAATACCCTCTCACTTTCACGTGTTTTTGGTTCACGATGTTCAGCCTTTTCACTTCTCTTCGATACTCCAGGTATGAACTTCGTCGCCTCTTCTTCTCTTCTCTCATACCTCTTCTCTTCGTCGATACTCCACTATTAATCGTCGATACAACCTTGCTCTTGCCATAGTCACGACTTTCAGTTGACCCCTTGTCGTCGTCGATACTCAGGTATTATACTATTTATCTTCGTCAACACTCAGCGCGTAATCGTGGATACAACCCTGTTCTTGCTTTATAGTCGCTGATTTGGTGAAGCTTTATGGAATTAATTTTGATTTCTGTGTTCTATTATATGTAAGTGTCGTCAATTTAGGGTTCTTCGAATTGCTTCTTCAAATCGGGCAGTTAGGGAGCATCTCTTTGGTATGAATTGAACAGTAGTTGACGTCAATTTAGGGTTCTTCTCAATCATGAACTAAAACCTAGGGCAGAATCGAACACTAGTTTATGTTGAATAACAAATTGAACATCCAATAAGGGAAACTGGGGGGCTGATAATGAAACTGATGAGTTTCTCCCATTGAACAAACTGAAATTGAACATCCGATAATGGAAACCGCAGGGCTGATAATGAAACTAGGGTTCTTCAATCATGAACTAAAACCTAGGGCACAATCATGAACTAAAACTGCAGGGCTGATAATATATATATATGTATCCATTCAATTCAATAACAAATTTGTACTGTCATTGCTAGTAAACTGTAATATATATGTATCCATTCAATTCAACAGTATTTTCTCCCTTTGACAAACTGAAAATGTTTATGGCTGAATTTTTAGTAATTTTCTCCCTTGGTTTTTAATCATATACCTTCAGGCCTAGAATTTTAGAACATTAGACACTGAAGTTGTTTCTTATGTTGTAGCTTTTTTCCTGCTGATGATAATCATTTTACCTTGAGGTTCTGTACTTGAAGCTTCCAAATCCTGATGATGATAATCATTTTACCTTGACAATCTTTGATGACTACTCTGTTATGCTTCTTGCAAAATTATTACTACTGAATTATTTACCAAAGTGAGATGACTAATCTGTTATTTTTCTTATGTTGTAGACATTTATAATCATTTTAGTGGTTTAAGTTGAGCAATCATGGAAAAACTTGACCTGAATGCCAAGCATTATCAATATGAGATGAGTTTTTATGTTTTCGATGACTGAAATCTGTTGTGCTTCTATTATTGAAATTGTGATTTGTAGTGGCCGCCATCATGACATGAAACTGTGATGCTCATGGAAACAAGTAAAATGCAAAGTTATTGTTTCCGTGGCTCTTGTGTGGTTCATAATCATGAAATTGTGTTCTGTATCTATGATGTGCACTGCTGATAGTAACTGTAACACCCCGAATCAGTGTGGGACTCGAGGTGCTACCGGGCTAGGATCTCACAATGGATCCTGACCCTAGACTGACCACAATTTCACCGATCTTACAACAAGGCACCAACAGATTAAAACCAAGACGTAAAACTGATATATAACATGTCAAAAGGTTTATACAACTGCTGAGTACAACAAAACATATCATATATATATACATATCCAAAATACCCCTCCACGAGTATAACCCCGGTGTACGGAGCCCTCAGCAAATCGCCCCGTCTGGATCACTCTGCAGTGTCCTAACCTGCAAAGTCTACAACACGGCATTACACCGTTAGCTAACCAAACACATACAAAGGAAGATGCTAGAGCACATGCACACGTCAGAACTTAAACATATAAACATGCTGTCACACATTTACCCATTTTATTATCTTATAATAATAGTCCGGCGCATACAGCGTATAAATAATAACTCAATATGAACGTATGTGACACGAGGAATATAACCCTCGCCTCTCGGGAATGGTGCCAGCAGGAATGGGATCCGGTCCACCTCCCGTGTACCCTATGGGAGTGGTGCAGGTGGCCGGCCCACTGAGCCATACTGGCCTACCCGAAGAGAACCTCCAGACTCCCAGCGGGATGAATGGACAAGTTGTCACGGCCCTACAATGGGCAGTCGATAGACATAGGTCGGTAATACAATATATCATACGGGATGTAAAGCATAACATCCACCACTCAGGCACACATCCAATATATGGAGGGCAGCTAAGTAAGTCTTATGGACTTACCTCAACCTCGGGAGTCACAGACTCAGAATACTCGGCTCCGCTCTGAAGGTCAACTCAACCTAAACAAGGTATAACGCATACATCATATACATATACATACAAGGGGTCACACCTAGACCCAAGGGATCCATACGGATCATATTTCAACTCGTAATCCTCAAGGCCGTAACCGGCATACAATTACGTACTCAACTCATTCTAATCTCAACTCGCACCTAGCATGCTACTAACACTCATACTAGGAAGGAAAAGGATCTACCTAGCCTTAGGTAGATCCGGGACAAAACGCACATGCGGGTCACAAGGAACGCAGGGGCGAAAACAGGTGGCCGCGGGCGCGACGGAATATGGCCGCGGGGGCGGTGACACGGAACGTGGGCACGCCGCTGGCGCCTGGACAATGTCGCCGCGGGGGCGGTGACTCACGACCGCGGGGGCGGCGACTGCGCAGAGCGTGATTATGCGTTTCTCCTCGGTCCTTCACGTGATCAATTCCCGTCTTCTCTCATCCAAAGCCAATCCCAAACACATACATACACATACCAGCATCAAAACGTGCCTAGACAATCATCTAATCCTAAGCTATGAAGGAAGGCAAGAAAGAAAGAAGAGAGGAGAAGAAACCTTACCACACTTGTGGTCCAAGGCTGCAGGAGAGCTCAACTGCTACCAAGGCTGGCTTCCAAGCCCAACATATCCAAAGCCACAGCTTACACAAGCACTACACACACAAAACTCTCACAAAACTCTTCCACAACTCAAGAACAAGATCCAACGGAGCAAGGGAAGCAAAGAACGTGGAGAGAAGCTGGGGAAGAAGATGAAGAAAGACCTTGATCAGCCAAAGGTAAGAAGGAGCCAAGTAAAGGGTAAAGCACGGGTCAACAAAGGTCAACAAAAACGGCTGCAGCCGCCGGAAATCGCGGGGGCGGTCCAAGCAGCCGCAGGGGCGGCGCCACTCACCGCGGGGCGGCAAGACCAACCTCGGCCAAAGCTAATCTCGGCCAAGGTCCGGTCTCGGCCCGAAAGACTACGGCTCTTACATCTCTCCCCCCTAAAAACAAGTTTCGGGACGAAACTTGCATAAACCTCGAAAGCACATAACCTCAAAACCGGGATACACTCTCTATCATAGAGGTATCATAACACATACCTGGCCTCAACCATACGCTATAACCTCAACACGGGCGTGGAGAAACACCATCTCCCGCAAAAGATCACAATCCTATCAGGGGCATAGAGAGAAACGTCTCTAGCCAAACCAACATCGGGGTATGGAGAAGATATCTCCATCCAATCCTACATATCTCGAGATAGCATGGAGGTAAGAACCATCTCCAGCTATACCTATCGGTCGTACTAGCACAACAGGATCTGTAACAGATCATACACACATCACAGCTAGCACGAAATAAACACAGTATGGCATATAAGCACATAAACACATAAGCATATAACACTCACCGAGGTAATACTAAGATCTACCCGGCGATCCCACTGGTACCTCTATCCCAGCATAAAACTCTGGATAGTTCCTCTAGATACTATCCTCAGTCTCCCAAGTAACCTCCTCAGGTCCACGTCTCGACCACTGTATCCTCAACATAGGAATGTCCTTCGAACGCAGGCGTCTCACACCTCGCTCTAGGACTGCAATAGGATGCTCAGCAAACGTGTGGTCCGGCTCAACCACCAAATCATCATAACTCACAATGTGTCTCGGGTCTGGTATATACTCCCTCAGCTGAGACACGTGGAACACAGGGTGAACACCCTCTAATCGCGGAGGCAAAGCCAATCTGTAGGCTGCGCTCCCAACTCGATCCAGAATCTCGAATGGTCCGACATATCGGGGGCTCAACTTCCCCTTAATGCCGAATCTCCTCACACCTCGTGTCGGGGACACTCTCAGCCACACATGGGCTCCAACTCGGAACTCTAGAGGTCTGCGTCTCTTGTCTGCATACGACTTTTGACGGCTCTGAGCCGTCAGCAGTCGCTCTCTAATCAGGGCTACTCGGGCCATATCATCCTGAATCTGATCAGGGGTTATACCGCTGACACTGCTCTGCTCATCCCAGCATAACGGAGTCCGACATCTTTGTCCATACAGTGCCTCATATGGGGCCATCCCAATAGATGCATGTCAGCTGTTGTTGTATGAGAACTCAACTAGTGGGAGGTGATCCGTCCACACTTGTCCCCAATCCAACACACAAGCTCGCAACATATCCTCCAGCGTCTGAATGGTCCTCTTTGACTGAACATCGGTCTGAGGATGAAACGCCGTCGTGAAATGTAAACTCGTCCCCAGGGCAGTCTGAATCTGCTGCCAAAACCTCGAGGTAAATCGCCCATCTCTGTTAGAGACGATCGTCCTCGGCACCCCATGGAGTCTCACTATCTGCCTAGTGTACTCCTCAGCCAGTCTGCTCACCGGCCACGTCTCCCTGATCGGAACATAACGTGCCGTCTTCGTCAATCTGTCCACAATGACCCAGATAGCATCATAACCCCGGCTCAATCTCAATCCGGTCACAAAATCCATGGTGACGTCTTCCCACTTCCTCTGTGGAACAGGAAGTGGATGAAGCTCGTCCCCAGGTCTGAAATGCTCGATCTTGACCTGCTGGCAGGTCGCACACTGTGCCACAAATCTGGCCATATCAGGCTTCAGCCCACCCCACCAGTATATACGTCTCAAATCCTGATACATCTTACTCGTACCTGGATGTACCGAGTAAGGTGTACAGTGAGCCTCCTGTAGAATCCTCTGACGTAAATCTGCGTCAGCAGGTACACAGACGCGACCTCGGCGTCCTCAACACCTCCATATGCCCCCAGAAAGGAACTGTGGTGCCTTCATCTCGAGACATCCCTCTCCCGTAATCTCTCAGCAACATCGGCGCAGGTCTCCTGCTTCTGTTGGATCTCCCCAACAGATCAGGTAGAACCTCTAAGATACTCAGTCGGGCATCCTCATCAGGAAATTGGATGTCCAACTCTAACCATCTCAGGTCTTTCTGCAGCTGAGACTGTTACTGTCAATCTCGCGATCGCCTGCTCTCGAGGCGTCTTCCGGCTCAACGTCGCGACAACGTTTCGCCTTCCCCGGATGATACAGAATCTCCAAGTCAAAATCCTTAATCAGCTCGGCCACCTACGCTGGCGGTTATTCAACTCCCGCTGCGTAAAAATATACTTCAAACTCTGATGGTCGGTGAAGATTTGGCTGTGGCACCATATACAGGTAATGTCTCCAAATCTTCAGTGCATGAACTACGCCGCCAACTCCAGATCATGAGTCGGTAGTTCTCCTCATACGTCTTCAGCTGTCGAGACGCATAAGCAATCACTCTGCCCCCGCTGCATCAACACACNACATCTTCGAGATTATCTATGTTAAATTGTAAGGAATCCAACACCTGCTTACAAACGACACTAAGTAACAAAATGAGCAAACAATGTCATAATGTTCTCCTGATAGACCATAACACAAACAATGAACAATCTAAGAGTACTATCAATAACATCATAGAATTAAGCACTACAAGACACGTAAGTTGTAAAACACAAGAATAATTTACTATGATATCAAGCATTATACAAATTACCGAACAAAAAGTGACCAAACGAACCCATGCATGCAATGAAACATACTTCTATGAGGGAAGACCATAAATCATGGGTACATACATTGCTAATATGAAAGTATACAAAAGACACTTGAATATTCAAAATCACATAACAAGAAATTTTTTAAAAAAATATCATAGCGAATTAGTCACACCAACAAAGTGGTTGGAACGGAGGGTCTTATACCGCCAACATAAATTTCAATTTTTAAATGAGAATCGCTTTCTGAAATTATAGAGGTATGCGGAAGAAACCTTTTACCAGCCCAACTTCCACCCACTAGTTAGTTGGTACAAAATTTGTAAACCAATATCCCTAGGAGGTAATGGAATCGGAAAAGGGGAAGATATGAACAAAAAACTACAAATGAAGTTACTATGGAAAATAATGGCTATCAAAGAATATATGGGTCAAAATAATAGAAGAAAAGTACTTACGAGGGGAATGTCTATGGAACTACAAATGTGAAAAAAAAACACTTCATGGCAATGGAAGAAGCTAGTCAGACTAGAGGAGTTTGGTAAGGGACTAAGATGACATATGAGGGACGGGAAAACAATAAAATTTTGGAAAGACATTTGGATTATAGATAAACCTTTACAAGACTTGGTTTCCGATAAAGCATTAATTAACCCAACATAACTAATTGGCTCCTACATTTCGGATAAGAAATGGAAACAACGTGTAGAACAACTATACACCATCCTACCACACAATGTCATAAGCAAGATCAATGATCGTGTAATTTTTACAGTGATAAAACTACATTCCCAGAAGGATATAGGATCACTTGTAGTATATGGGTTATCGAACTCAGGGATTGTATCTAATTTAGCAAACCTTTGTAAGTAGTTAATTCAGTATTGTGTAGGCGATGAATGAGAAATTGGAGAGGAAGAACAAAAGAATGTATTTGGTTTGGTATTTATAGGGAGGAATGATCTAAGGAAGTAAGGAACTCCCACTATAATACAATAAGATTGTTGATGCATATATGTGTAGTGAACATTGATAAGAGACAAAACAGGTAATCATCTAAAGTAGCCTTGGGCATAGACAAACCAAGACCGTGCTTTCCAACTCGCGTAGCTCTCAATCCAACGATACGGAAAGTATAGAAAAACCCATTTGCACTTAGAAACCCGGAATAGATCAAGAAAACCTTCATGGTTAGGTCCTTTAATTTTAAAGATACAATAACCGGTAAAATCTATGATGATTAGGCTTCTCCGGGATGTCGACATGCTAGTATTCTCTCAGTCAAGCTCTTTTCAAAACATCCAATGAAATAAAATTGTTTGGTTCTTCACTTTTTTTTTATCTAAACCAATTAAAAACGTCACTCCGGTAAATGAATGTAACTAAAAGGTAGAATTAAGCCCTTTGAAAAGAAGGATTATCAAAGATCTCAATTCACAAACATATATGCAAACAATATAATTAAGGCATTATAGAGATCATCTCAATACTTAGATCAGGAAAAGAGACGAGCCACTCATGCTAACAATCAAAGTAATAAAACAATATATTGAAAACATGAAAGAGTAGAACTCACAAGTTTGGTTATAGGGATAGAGTAACTCTAACAATGACAACATATTTACAACAAGAGAGAGAAGCGAAGAGAGAATGGGACTGAAGAAATCAGTCGACGATCGGATGATCTAAACCTAACCCTTAGGCAGGCTTATATAGGGGAGCATGACGTCTAGGGTTTATAGAAAACCTAGGTTACTTCCTAAAATAATCGCTTGGAAAAGACGCAAAATCCCGCGGATGAAGATAAGGTGTTACGCTTTCCTTACGTCCCCTTATGATTCCTTACGGGTGTAACCCGGCGTAAGGGGCCGTAACGGACAACGTAAACCTTTTGATGGGCTTGGGCTGCGTTTCTGGACTTCTTGGCATTAGTGAGGCTCGATCCTTTCGTTGTTACGACGGTAACGGGGCGTAACGAACAAGACATCCCGATTTGCTCTTGAGTTTCCAAGTGTAGGAAGAGATTGATGATCCCATGTTCCAACTCCTTAGTTGTATTTGACGTTCTTGATATTTTGACTCTTGGAAAAGAGGAATTCCGATGCTTTTAGCACCTAAAAATCTTGAAACACGGAAAAGTCAAGAAAAATACCAAAATACGGAAAGTGGAGCTTTTTCATATGAAAAGGTATTGGTGAGGTGGAAATGAGGTTGAGAAATGCATGAAAACATAAAGGAAAAAGAATTTTTGACACTCATCAAATATGTTATGGAAATGATACAAAAACGGAAACCTGGAGTATCCGTAGATAAATTAATCCTCGATATGGGAAATTAACATCATGCCTAAAGTCAAAAACTTTTTTGTAAGATGGCCCTTGATGACCTACCAACCAAAGGAAATCTTGATAAACATAATATTTAAGTGATGATGCAGTGTGATTTCTGCAATCGCTATATTGAAAGCGCTTAACACCTTTTCTTTACGTGTCACTACACTCAGCAAACTATTGATAATGTTAAACTTTTAGTAATACTGAACAACTATGACATTGCTAATTAGAGAATTATCGATACCCTATAAAAGGCTTAAAAAATATATCTCCAATTGAATTGAGACAAACCGTACTAGTATGGTGGAACATCTGGTTGGCTAGGAACCAAATCATCTTTAACAATAAAAAGGTACCTCCAAATCTGAAAGAGAATGCTATCAAACAAATAAACGTTTGGGATACGGCTAATATGAACCCAGTTTGTAAAAAAAAAAAAAGCAAACTAAAACAAGAAGAAAAACAAAAAATATTAAATGGCAAAGAGCGGAGGAAGGTTTTATCAAACTTAACTTTGATGTCTCAAAAAACGCTCTTGATCAATATGCTTTCGGATTCATCATACGAAACAACTTGGCTATCCTAGTGGCTGCATGAAAAGGAAGATGGAATGTTGACTCTGTTTTAGATGTAGAAGCTTACACACTTCAGGAAGGCCTTCAAAAGGTCATGTGCTTAGGTGCTACATCAATTGAGATTGAAGGAGATAATTTAATGTTTATTAACTCGATCAACCAAGTATTTTTTTTGGTATAAAGGGGGAGGATCGGTGCCTCCGCGCATCTAGACGCGCTTTTATTTCAAAGGAAAAAAGGGCTAAGTAGTCATCCAACGGGGGATAGACCGACCCCAAACATCAGCATTCAAAATGTTAATAACACCCTCGGGAGGGTCACACAATACATGAAAACCCATAGGAAAGTCAAACGCAAAAGAAGCTAAAAAGTCCGCAGCGCAATTAGCCTCACGGAAAACATGACAAACTTGGATATTCCAAGTTCTACGCATGAAGCCTTGGCACTTATGCACCAGGCTAGATAACGGGTGGCACCGGGGTAAGTTCTTTTCAAGAAGAGTGGTGGCCAGTTGTGAGTCCGTTTCCAGCACCACATTCCTCGCACCACTATCCCAAGCCATCTTAAGACCATGCAAAATACCCCATAGCTCAGCCATAGGTACCGTACATAATCCAATGTTATGAACGAAACCCCGTTGCCATCCTCCAGATTCATCTCTAATAAGCCCATGCAGCTGTGGCGTGACTCGTGGCCTTGACCGCACCATCAATATTAACTTTTAACCAACCAGTTTGTGGTTGTGACCACGTGACGGGGATGCTTCTCCTCTGGGTGATACTAGGTCCTCCAATTCTAGAGTTCCAAGCTTTCAGGTAGCTCTCCGTTTTCTCAATAATGATCTTGTGGCTTTCCGGGGGTCTTCCTTCATTCCTAAAAACCGCTTCATTTCTCCACTTCCAAGATTGCCATAGAGCCTCTGCAAATAAATCCTTCCACAAAATAAAATTATTAAAAGGACAAGGGTTCATTAAATTACCTCTGATCCAGCAGGCAAAAGGAAGCGTGAAAAAATCCGGCATGAATCTATTTGCGTGTAAAGACTTCCACATATGAGACGTGACAACACAGACCCTGAAGAGGTGGGCTAAGGTCTCCACCTCAGCATTGCACACTGCGCAGTCACCATTCTGAGCCAGCCGCCTTCGACATCTCTCTTCACTGGTAAGGCAGCCACCATTCAGGATCTTCCAAATAAACACCCTTCCTCTCTCCTGTACTTTGAGCTTCCATAAACTGTTGAAGATGACCGCATCAATTTCATTGATCTTGTCATAACCCATCAGCAACGTAACCCCATACCTCACTGTATAGGAGCCGTTGTTAGAGTAACCCCAACTGATCATATCGCTTCTATCCATATCAATTCCGATGGCAGCCATCTGTAGCAGGGAGGAAGCCGGGAGTAAATCCTGCAGTTCGTCCCATTTCCAACCTCTGAGCTCACACCAGTAATCCCCAATTTTCTTGTCCATCGTGAGTTCATCGATCGAGGACCGTGCATTCAATATCAGAGGGTTATCACCGATCCATAAATCTCTCCAAAAGCGGGCATCTTTCCCGTCTCCAACAACCCATCTGGTTCCTTTAGTCAAAATCTCAGAAATAGCCATATTTATACCTTTCCACGACGGTGACGGGCTTCCATGCACAGCTCCTGAGTTTTTGATATACTTCGCTTTGAGTGTGTCAGCCCATATGCATGCATTTCCAGTAAGAAAACGCCAACTTAATTTCCCTAGAAGAGCTTTATTAAGCGTCCTCATAGGAATAATACCTAGTCCACCCAAAATTTTCGGTTTGCAAACTGATTCCCATCTAACAGTGTGCATTTTTCTAGCGTTATCTTCATCTCCCCATAAAAACATTCTGCATAGCTTATCAATGTTATCACAGGTCCCTTTCGGGATCAAAAGAGTTGCCATGGCGTATATAGGAATAGAGGTCAAAACTGACTTGGTAAGTGTAATCCTTCCGGCCATGCTAAGATGTCTACTTCTCCAACCAGTTAAACGGCTCTGAATTTTATTAAGCAGCGGTACAAAATAGCTCTCATTCACCCTTCCTTTGAAAAGAGGAACTCCGAGGTACTCTCCAAAGTTCTCTGTGATTTCAACCCCACTTATCCTACTTAACGACCCTCTCAGACCTTCCCCGACATTAGGTGAAACAAAAATATGGGATTTAGTTATACTTACTTTTTGTCCCGATGTCTCACAAAAGCGCCTTACCACGTCCATAACCACCCTCATTTGTTGGTTCGAAGCTTCCGCAAATAGGGTGATATCATCCGCAAAGAGTAAATGAGATATAGAGGGTCCTACTCTGGAAAGTTTAATGGGTTTCTACTCACCCTCCTCCACCGCATTATTGATAAGGTGGCTCAATCGCTCCACACAAAGGACAAAAATATAGGGGGATATCGGGTCTCCTTGTCTAATCCCTCTAGACGACTTAAATTCCTCAGTGACTCCTCCATTCCAGTTAATACTCATGGACGTGGAACTAACGCACTCATAAATAATATCGATCCAATCATCCTGGAACCCCGCCTCTCTTAAGGTTTCTGAAACAAAATCCCACTTGAGTCGATCATAAGCCTTTTCGAGATCCAGCTTTAGGATCATCCATTTTTTACCCGATCTTTTCCTATGCAAGGAATGAGTGATCTCCTGCATGAGAACAATGTTATCTTGAATCAATCTTCACGTATAAAACTACCTTGAGCCGGGCTGACCAAATCTCCGATCATACCCTGGAGTCTATGAACTAACACCTTTGACATGATCTTGTACAATACATTTCATAAGGCGATAGGCCTGAATTGTTGGATCCTCTCCGATTTTCTCACTTTCGCAATTAGACATATGAGTGTTTTATTGAGATCCTTCGGAACTTTTCTAGTTTTGAAAAAATTCAACACCTCGGTGACAACCGACTCCCCTACAATCCCCCAACACTTTTGGTAGAAAATAGGTTGAAAGCCGTCCAACCCTGGTGCTTTGAGGGCGCCCATATATTTTTTACTGCACTCCAGACTTCCGCATGATCGGTCTCTTGCTCATATCTGTCCAAACCCTTCTTTCTAAATTCGGGAACCCATGCACAGTAAGGTGCTCCATATCAGAGCTAGTGTTATCCGTGTATAACTCTTTAAAGAATTTTGCCGCCCAATTCTCAAGCATCTCAGCCTTCTCCTCCCAAACATCATTCTCGACAAACAAGCCTTCGATTTTGTTCCTTTGTCTTCTAATAACCGTCGAAGTATGGAAGAAAGAGGTATTTTTGTCTCCAAGGCTCAGCCATTGCTCCCTAGATTTCTGGAGCCACATATTTCTTCTTGGTCCAACACAATATCAAGATCCCGTTTCAAGCTACTCTCCTCGTCTATAAGCCTTTGAGACGTCGAATAATTAGGATGTCTTTGGATAGCTTCCAATCATTCCAACAAGTCATTCTTCCTGCGAAAGACATTACGAAAGACCTCGCGATTCCAAGTTAGTAGATTTGATTTAAGCATATTAAGAGAAATACTTACCTCACTCTTTGTAGCCCAAACTCCTTCCACCATAGGTCGGAAATCCTTGTGACTCATCCAAGCGGCTTCAAAACAGAAAGGCCTTCTACCGGTTCCTTTGGTCTCAGGATTAAACCTTAGAAGAAGGGGAGCATGATCCGAGGAGTAACGAGGTAAGTGACGTATTGATGCTTCTTGCCATAACATTGTAGATTTTTCATTCATGAAGCATCTATCAAGTCGTTTCAAGACAATATTATTGGCTTTTCTACCATCTGTCCACGTATAATCCGGACCTGTAAAACCCATATCAATCAAGCCATGGGCGTCAACAATGCTCTGAAAAATACCCGAATCACTATGTAACCCTCCAACACCACCATTTCTCTCGTTCATCGTCAAAATGCATTTAAAATCTTCTCCAATAATTACGGATTCATCAATGGTAGCAATTTCATTATCTAATCTTTCCCAAAATTGTCTTCTTCTAGAAGCTGTCGGAGGGGCGTAAACGGCCATCAGAAGAAGCAACTCCGGACCCAAGTTGATCTGTGCATGAATAAAGTTGTCGTCCATTTTAACAACCGAGAGACTGATTTGTTCTTTATACCAGAACAACCAGATACCTCCCTTGAAACCCTCCGCTTCGACTCTTACACAACTTGTAAACTTCAATTTACTACACATCATGACAGCTTCATTCCCAGAAATTCAGGGTTCAAACACTGCTAGGATATTGATTTTATGCTACTTACAAAGGTATCTATTGACTCGTCGGAAACCACTCTTGCGGGCTCCGCACACATTCCAGAACATAATATTCATAATAACAGACATATAGATATTTAAAACCCAGAAAGACGGAGCTAACCAGATTGCGTGTTCTCTTGAATCTCCATCATAACTTCTCCTCCATCTCTCCCGGTTTCCAAACTATCTTGAGATACCCCACTCTTATCAACGTTATGGGTATTGCTCTCCCCTGCCGGCATATTAACCTCCATAAACTGCTTCTCCCTTTGCTCCCTATTATCTTCAATTGGGTTGCATGCTTGGTCCTACTGCGTGTTGAATTTATTGATCTTTGGGACTACATTCAAGACAGTGTTTCCTGGTCCCAAGTTTTGAGATAACACACTCTGACCTTGTATTTCGCAGCTACCCGTGTTTATCTTTGGTCTGTTTATCTCATCCATATGGAACTCAACTCTCTACCTTTTCTGTGCATTCCGTATGGTCAATGGTTCCTCCTCTTCAACTACTGTAACTATATGGGTTTCTCTCCACACTTTCTTTCTGCTTTCGTTTCTTCTTCTGTTCCTGTTGCGACGCTTTGCTACCTCTTTTTCATCATCTTTAGTCTTCTCAGATTTCTTCTTGTTAGACGTGAAAATCGGCTCATTGGAATGCTTTGAAATAGCACCTCTTTTGGCTCCTTCTGCACTTGTCTCTAGGCCTAATACCACGGGTTAAACTAAATTCTTAATAAGCCCACTATTTTTTGTTGCTTCAACCCTACTTTTCGCATGATTAACTGCTACTACCTGCTTTCCTTTGATGAGATCTTGTTTTTTATCTTCTTTCCCACCATTCTTTCTATCGCTCCTGATTTATTCCCATCTTGGTAACTCTGCGTATTTCTTTCAATTTTCCAATATTGCTTCCACGTGAACCATGGAAATCTTTGCCTTTTTTGAAATTTCCTTTTCGAGCAACAAGCAACCATGGTCCATACTCCCTCTCGCCGGAGATCGGTAACGAGGTTGACTTGGATTTTGGTTCGTGCCTTGGACATCGTTTGTTTCACCTTGCTTGACATTTGAACTTTGCCCATTGCTCTCTCGCACTCCTCGTGCGCTCTAATCAGTTGTCTTTCCTGTTGCCTCTGAATCGTTTGATTTAAAGCTACAATTAGCCATATAGTGCCCATATCTGCCACAATGGTAACAAATTGTATGCAAGCCCTCATATTCAACCGGGCATCTCTTCCCGTTGATGTGAATGACCGTCTTAAGTGGTTAACTGAGATCTATTTCTACACACGTTCTGACAAATCTTCCACTGTTAGAGTGCAATGATTTCGGATCAATAGTAATAGGATCCCCTAGTCCGGAAGTCATAATCCATAGGATCCATTCATCATACCATTGCATCGGTACATCCAGAATTCTAGCCCAAGTGGGAGCTGTTTGTATCGGATCCGAAGTTACAAACTCTGATGTCCATCTCTTCATGATCAGACATCGACCAAAGACTGTCCACGGCCCTCCTGTCAGCACTGCAAGCATTTCTTTTTCATTATTAAATTTGACCATGAAGTAATCATTGGCCAAATCAACAATTCTCATATTGCTTCCTATTTTCCATAACTCACGTACTTTTCGTTCCATGACCGGGAATGCTATTGGAAATCCTAGGACTTTGAACACAATCGAAAATTTCCAGTTAGCTTCCAAAGCGTCAGTAATCTCCTTCCCTACTTCAATCATTGGATTTCCATTTGGTCCGAACGGGAACGTTATCATTGCTTCCCTTCCAGTAGGGAGAGACCCACCGGTTTGACTCTGTTAGTAGGATTCACTCCTACTCCAAGAACATCCTTCCAAGATTGTTTCTTTTGTTCTGTTGCTCCACTTGAATTTGTATTCCCAGGTTGTGCAATCTGGGTACTCTTTACCCCTTCCTCATTATGTCCCATAACAAAAGTCATATTGGAAGTGTTTAACCCCTTCCCTTCCGGCGTCACAGGTGCCTGAGCAATTCCGGATCCTGCTTTATCCATATTAACGTTCTTATTCATCACAATAGATTGGATTATGACAAGCGTATTTCCTAAGGTCGCTATAATAAACTTATCAAGTTAAATCCGAACTTAATACTAACCAATGTATAGTGATTAAGCAAGGGTCGAACCCAAGGGAGTTTTATTGAGTTTTTATTAGTTTTAAATATTGATTTGGTGACGAAAAGGGGGAGGGGGGGTTAGATTGTAATAAAACAAGACAAAGACAATTATAAAGTTGGTGATGATAAAGTTTATTTAAGAGCTACACTAGGTAGGATCTTAGCATACATATAACTTCGTTGGTTCTTTTTAGAAGCATTCAATATTTGTTCTCATCTTGATCGTATTTATGCATTAAGCCAACCGACATTAACACAACTTAACAAGTTGTTAATCCGTAAACCTACAAGATCAAACAACAAGTTAGAATTCTACCAAAGATAAAGCGATACATAAAAGAGAAACAACCCGTTAATCTTATTATGTAGTTATATTCCTTTTACACTTAGATATTCACAACCCGCTCATACCTAAGAGTTTGCTACTGGATTAATGACCCGAACCCGGAACTAATTAATCTTAGCCTTTTGCATGCAATTATACAACTTAGGTGATCAAACTAAGTGGAAAATAAACATACAAACTAAGTTAAACACAAGGAATATAACACAAATATATATTGAATTAAACTTCTATTTACAAGAACTTACAACCAACTTATATGAAGCTTCAATCCACCCAATGTAGCAAAGGAAGACTTAGCACTCCATACAAAAGACACTTAGAATTATAGAGGTTTTATGTGGAAAATGAGATGATTTTAGCATAAGCCAAGAGCTCTATTTATACTACAAAATGCATTAAAAAGGAGTAAAAGAGGTTGTGCAAACAACCACCATAAAGAATGGAGTAAAGAGGTTGTGCAAACAACCACAATTAAGACCATAAAGCCGATGAAAACATCCGGAGTAAAGTCCTCTGACGCTAACCCGCACCCGCGGCCAAGGGTGCCGCAGGGGCGGTTTATGTAACACCCCGAATCCGCGGGAGTCGAAGTGCTACCGGGCTAGGATCTCACAATGGATCCTGACAACAATTTCACCGATCTTACAACAAGGCACAAACAGATTAAAACCAAAACATAAAACTGATATATAAACATGTCAAAAGGTTTATACAACTGCTGAGTACAACAAAACATATCATATATATATACATATCCAAAATACCCATCCACGAGTATAACCCCAGTGTACGGAGCCCTCAGCAGATCGCCCCGTCTGGATCACTCTGTAGTGTCCTAACCTGCAAAGTCTACAACACGGCATTACACCGTTAGCTAACCAAACACATACAAAGAAAGATGCTAGAGCACATGCACACGTCAGAACTTAAACATATAAACATGTTGTCACACATTTACCCATTTTATTATCTTATAATAATAGTCCGGCGCATACAGCGTATAAATAATAACTCAATATGAACTTATGTGACACGAGGAATATAACCCTCGCCTCTCGGGAATGGTGCTAGCTGGAATGGGATCCGGTCCCACCTCCCGTGTACCCTATGGGAGTGGTGCAGGTGGCCGGCCCACTGAGCCATACGGGCCTGCTCGAAGAGAACCTCCAGACTCCCAGCGGGATGAATGGACAAGTTGTCACGGCCCTACAATGGGCAGTCAATAGACCATAGGTCGGTAATACAATATATCATACGGGCTATAAAGCATAACATCCACCACTCAGGCACACATCCAATATATGGAGGGCAGCTAAGTAAGTACTATGGACTTACTTCAACCTCGGGAGTCACAGACTCAGAATACTCGGCTCCGCTCTGGAGATCAACTCAATCCTAAACAAGGTATAACGCATACATCATATACATATCCATACAAGGGGTCACACCTAGACCCAAGGGATCCATACGGATCATTTCCAACTCGTAATCCTCAAGGCCGTAACCGGCATAACAGTTCCGTACTCAACTCATTCTAACCTCAACTCGCACCTAGCATGCTACTAACACTCATACTAGGAAGGAAAATGATCTACCTAGCCTTAGGTAGATCCGGGACAAAACGCACCTGCGGGTCACAAGGGACGCAGGGGCGAAAGCAGGTGGCCGCGGGCGCGGCGGGATGTGGCCGCGGGGGCGGTGACACGGAACGTGGGCGGTCGCTGGCGCCTGGACAATGTCGCCGCGGGGCGGTGACTCACGGCCGCGGGGGCGGCGACTGCGCAGAGCGTGATTCTGCGTTTCTCCTCGGTCCTTCACGTGATCAACTCCCGTCTTCTCTCATCCAAATCCAATCCCAAACACATACATACACATACCAGCATCAAAACGTGCCTAGGTATTCATCTAATCCTAAGCTATGAAGGAAGGCAAGAAAGAAAGAAGAGAGGAGAAGAAACCTTACCACACTTGTGGTCTAAGGCTGCAGGAGAGCTCAACTGCTACCAAGGCTGGCTTCCAAGCCCAGCATATCCAAAGCCACAGCTTACACAAGCACTACACACTTTCAACTCTCACAAACTCTTCCAAGCTAGAACAAGATCAAAGGGGTGCAAAGGGAAGCAAGGATGCGTGGAGAGAATCTGGAGCAAGAGGATGAAGAAACCCTTGATCAGCCAAAGGTAAGAATGGACGAAGTAAAGGGTAAAGCAAGGTCAACAAAGGTCAACAAAAACGGCTGCAGCCGACAGAAACCGCGGGGGAGGTCCAAGCAGCCGCAGGGGCGGCGCCACTCACCGTGGGGGCGGCAAGACCAACCTCGGCCAAAGCTAATCTCGGCCAAGGTCTGGTCTCGGTCCGAAAGACTACGGCTCTTACATCTCTCCCCCCTAAAAACAATTTTCGTCCCGAAACTTGCATAAACCTCGAAAGCACATAACCTCAAAACCGGGATACACTCTCTATCATAGAGGTATCATAACACATACCTGGCCTCAACCATACGCTATAACCTCAACACGGGCGTGGAGAAACATCATCTCCCGCAAAAGATCACAATCCTATCCGGGGCATAGAGAGAAGCGTCTCTAGCCAAACCAACATCGGGGCATGGAGAAGATATCTCCATCCAATCCTACATATCTCGAGATAGCATGGAGGTAAGAACCATCTCCAGCTATACCTATCGGTCGTACTAGCACAACAGGATCTGTAACAGATCATACACACATCACAGCTAGCACGAAATAAACACAGTATGGCATATAAGCACATAAACACATAAGCATATAACACTCACCGAGGTAATACTAAGATCTACCCGGAGATCCCACTAGTACCTCTATCCCAGCATAGAACTCTGGATAGTTCCTCTGGATACTATCCTCAGTCTCCCAAGTAGCCTCCTCAGGTCCACGTCTCGACCACTGTATCCTCAACATAGGAATGTCCTTCGAACGCAGGCGTCTCATACCTCGCTCTAGGACTGCAATAGGATGCTCAGCAAACGTGTGGTCCGGCTCAACCACCAAATCATCATAACTCACAATGTGTCTCGGGTCTGGTATATACTCCCTCAACTGAGACACGTGGAACACAAGGTGAACTCCCTCTAATCTCGGAGGCAAAGCCAATCTGTAGGCTGCGCTCCCAACCCGATCCAGAATCTCGAATGGTCCGACATATCGGGGGCTCAACTTCCCCTTAATGCCGAATCTCCTCACACCTCGTGTCGGGGACACTCTCAGCCACACATGGGCTCCAACTCGGAACTCTAGAGGTCTGAGCCTCCTGTCTGCATACGACTTCTGACGGCTCTGAGCCGTCAGCAGTCGCTCTCTAATCAGGGCTACTCGGTCCATATCATCCTGAATCTGATCAGGGGCTATACTGCTGACACTGCTCTGCTCATCCCAGCATAACGGATTCCGACATCGCTGTCCATACAGTGCCTCATATGGGGCCATCCCAATAGATGCATGTCAGCTGTTGTTGTATGAGAACTCAAATAGTGGGAGGTGATCCGTCCACACTTGTCCCCAATCCAACACACAAGCTCGCAGCATATCCTCCAGCGTCTGAATGGTCCTCTCGGATTGACCATCGGTCTGAGGATGAAACGCCGTCGTGAAATGTAAACTCGTCCCCAGGGCAGTCTGAATCTGCTACCAAAACCTCGAGGTAAATCACCCATCTCTGTCAGAGACGATCGTCATCGGCACCCCATGGAGTCTCACTATCTGCCTAGTGTACTCCTCGGCCAGTCTGCTCACCGGCCACGTCTCCTTGTTCGGAACAAAACGTGCCGTCTTCGTCAATCTGTCCACAATAACCCAAATAGCATCATAACCCCGGCTCAATCTCAATCCGGTCACAAAATCCATGGTGACGTCTTCCCACTTCCTCTGTGGAACAGGAAGTGGATGAAGCTCGCCCCCAGGTCTGAAATGCTCGATCTTGACCTGCTGGCAGGTCGCACACTGTGCCACAAATCTGGCAACATCGGGCTTCAGCCCACCCCACCAGTATATACGTCTCAAATCCTAATACATCTTACTCGTACCTGGATGTACCGAGTAAGGTGTACAGTGAGCCTCCTGTAGAATCCTCTGACGTAAATCTGCGTCAGCAGGTACACAGACGCGACCTCGGCGTCTCAACACTCCATCTGCCCCCAGAAGGAACTGTGGTGCCTTATCTCGAGACATCCTCACCCGTATCCTCAGCAACATCGGGCATGTCTCCTGCTTCTGTTGGATCTCCCCAACAGATCAGGTAGAACCTCTAAGATACTCAGTCGGACATCCTCATCAGGAAACTGGATGTCCAACTCTAACCATCTCAGGTCTCTCTGCAGCTGAGACTGTACTGTCAATCTCGCGATCGCCTGCTCTCGAGGCGTCTTCCGGCTCAGGGCGTCGGCGACAACGTTCGCCTTCCCCGGATGATACAGAATCTCCAAGTCAAAATCCTTAATCAGCTCGAGCCACCTACGCTGGCGGTTATTCAACTCCCGCTGCGTAAAAATATACTTCAAACTCTGATGGTCGGTGAAGATCTGGCATGTGGCACCATACAGGTAATGTCTCCAAATCTTCAGTGCATGAACTACCGCGGCCAACTCCAGATCATGAGTCGGGTAGTTCTCCTCATACGTCTTCAGCTGTCGAGACGCATAAGCAATCACTCTGCCCCGCTGCATCAACACACATCCCAAGCCAAGCTTGGATGCATCACTGTAAACCACGAAGTCAGTTGTACCCTCTGGCTGTGCCAAAACAGGAGCAGACGTCAAACGTCTCTTCAGCTCCTCAAAACTCCGCATACACTGATCAGACCACACAAATCTGGTAGTCTTCCTCAGCAAACTCGTCAGTGGACGGGCAATCACGGAAAATCTCCACAAAGCGTCTGTAATAACCGGCTAGGCCAAGGAAGCTACGTACCTCCTTGACGTTCGTCGGTGTCATCCATGCCGCTACTGCCTCAATCTTCGCCGGATCAACCTTGATCCCCTCGGCGGAAACAATATGACCAATGCTACCTCTCAAACTCGCACTTAGAGAACTTCGCATAAAGTTCTCTATCCCGCAAAACCTGTAGTACCGTCCTCAATGTCCTGCATGCTCCTCTCTGCTGCGAGAGTACACCAGGATGTCATCTATAAAGACCACCACAAACTGATCCAGGAAGTCGATGAAGATGTTGTTCATCAACTCCATGAAAACTGCCGGGCATTCGTGAGCCCGAATGGCATCACTACAAACTCGTAGTGTCCATAACGGGTCCGAAATGCCGTCCTGTGCACATCCTGCTCTCTCACCCTCAGCTGGTGATATCCTGAGCGCAGGTCTATCCTGGAGAACACTGAAGCTCCCTGTAACTGATCCAACAAATCATCAATGCGCGGCAACGGATACTTGTTCTTGATGGTCACCTTATTCAGCTCTCGTAATCTATGCATAGCCTCAACGATCCGTCCTTCTTCCGTACGAAGAGGACCGGTGCCCCCATGGGGATACGCTAGGGCGAATGAAGCCCTTCTCAGCCAACTCCTCGAGTTGCTTCTTCAGCTCTAACATCTCGACAGGCGCCATCCGGTATGGGGCCTTCGAGATCGGTCTCGTACCCGGCTCTAAATCAATCCCAAAGTCCACACTCCTCTGAGGTGGCAAACTGGACGGCTCAGCAAACACATCCACAAACTCATCAACCACTGGGATATCCTCTAAGGCTGGACTCTCCCCTCCTTCATGGCGTAACACCAGAAGGCCTCACAACCCTGGGCAATCAACCTAGCTGCCTGTATAGCACTGATAACCATGCCTACCTTCCCGAGGTCCCAACCTCGGAAAACCGCTAACTGACCAGACTCGGTAGAGAGGGTGACAGTCCTCCTACCCACATCTAAAACCGCAGAATGCCTATCCATCCAATCCATACCAAGGATGACTTCCTCATGCTCCAGCGGCATGACAAAGAAGTCAACTAAAAGCACACGGGTCCCTACAGAAATGGGACAGTCATGGATCTCACGGGTACCTCTGACCCTACCCCCATTGGGTAGCCTATAATAAAGGGCATCCCCTCTACAGTGTCTAGACCCAGACGCTCAACACAAGCAACAGATATGAATGAGTGCGTAGCACCCGTGTCAAACAAAACACGAACAGGTAAGCCATAATCAGAATGGTACCTGTAGCAGTAGGTGCAGCCGGCTCCTCTGCACTCCTCAGCTCAAAAACTCGGCCTGAGGGCCACGGGTGTCAGTGGTGCTCCCACCACGACCTCTACCTCTGCTCGGCCCAGGAGCAGATCCCTGAGCCGTCTGACGATCTGGGACCTTCTGTGTCCCTGTGTCTGCTGCTGCTGAGGTGGCCTCTGTCCACCCCCAGCTCCACCAGCAGGTGAAGAACCCTGCTGTGAAGAAGCTCCGCCCTGACGGCAGAACACTGCTCTGTGACCTCGCCACACACACGTGAAGCAAGTCACCGGCTGTCTCGGGCACTCTGGCCTAATATGTCCCCTGCTCTCCACAGTTATAGCACTGTCGAGCTCTACCAGTAGCCGGTGTAGGCGAAGGCTGACTCTGGCGACTCTGACCTCGCCCTGACCAGCAGCTCCAGCCGTACCGCTAGTCTGCCCGGTACGCTGCCTCTTCTCAGACCCCCCGGTCTGAGAAGCTCTCCTCTGACTGACCCCGCTCACGCTCATAGTCAGCGGCTCGATCCTGGTAGTCCATCAGGGACTCACAATGAAATCCCGCCATATAAGCCCGGGTGGCATCCCTCAGCTCGGGAAAACAGATACACATGCTGATCAGCAGGAGGTGCAGCTGGTCCTAACAGTGCCAGCTCCTCCTGAAACCTCCGGATGCCTCAGAAACTGGCACATCCTCGAACCCGGCCTCCACAAAATCCCTCAGTCTCTCCTTCCTCAGAGGCAGGGCAGAAACGCTCTCGGATCATAGACCTCATCTGCTCATAACTGGTGACCTGACCTCGTACGGATCTCCACCAGTGCTGCGCTAACTCCTTGAACAAGCTCTGGCACTAACCCCAACCTGTCTATCCTCTGTCTATCAGCTGGACACCTAATAGACTCCAGAGCCGAGTCTACTTGTCCTATCCACAGCTCTACCTCCAACCCCACCTTCCCAGAGAAAGGGGGTACTCCCATCTGATGGAAAGCCTTCAACCAACTGTCTGGTCGAGGCCCTCTATACTCCTCTTGTACTCGAACGACCTCAACAACAGGTGCCGGTGCAGCTGGCACCTGTGTAACGGTGTGAGACCTCTCAGATGGCCCCTCCTGCGCTGGCAGATCCGGGGCACGTCTACCTGCCCTGGCAGCCTCCTCAACCCATCAGATGTAATCACGGAAGGCTGGTCCCTCCATGGAGACACGGTCCGAGTCTGCTGATTGGACTCGCTGTGGACCCTGTCCCCCAATTGGGCCTTCCCCCATCTCAGGGGCGGCACTCTCTGCCTGAACGTCCTCTGCTGCACGCAGCTCAGCAGCAGGGATCCTACCCCGTCCTCTACCTAACGGAGGTCTGCCTCTACCCGGTCCTGCTGCAGGTAAGGCTCTAGCCTGAACCATCTGCAGAGGACGTAAACCTAACTCAGAAGGCTATATATATGCCGTATGTATAGGTATATAACACATCATCATAGCAGATACTATCTATCTATACATATATATACCTATACTGTCGAGATCTTCAGAGGGGCGATGGCTCACGTACACGATATCCCAAAACGTTTTGTATTCATTTCAAAACCAAAACCTTTTGAAAAGTCAGACCCCTTTCGGGTTCTGTTTATTTATCTATTCGACCTTTATCGCAGATTACAAGTGCCATTGTTGTCAACCTGGGCTCTGATACCACCTTTGTAACACCCCGAATCCGCGGGACTGGAGGTGCTACCGGGCTAGGATCTCACAATGGATCCTGACCCTAGTCTGACCACAATTTCACCGATCTTACAACAAGGCACCAACAGATTAAAACCAAAACGTAAAACTGATATATAACATGTCAAAAGGTTTATACAACTGATGAGTACAACAAAACATATCATATATATATACATATCCAAAATACCCCTCCACGAGTATAACCCTAGTGTACGGAGCCCTCAACAGATCGCCCCGTCTGGATCACTCTGCAGTGTCCTAACCTGCCGAGTCTACAACACGGCATTACACCGTTAGCTAACCAAACACATACAAAGGAAGATGCTAGAGCACATGCACACGTCAGAACTTAAACATATAAACATGTTGTCACACATTTACCCATTTTATTATCTTATAATAATAGTCCGGCGCATACAGCGTATAAATAATAACTCAATATAAACGTATGTGACACGAGGAATATAACCCTCGCCTCTCGGGAATGGTGCCAGCAGGAATGGGATCCGGTCCACCTCCCGTGTACCCTATGGGAGTGGTGCAGGTGGCCGGCCCACTGAGCCATACTGGCCTGCCCGAAGAGAACCTCCAGACTCCCAGCGGGATGAATGGACAAGTTGTCACGGCCCTACAATGGGCAGTCGATAGACATAGGTCGGTAATACAATATATCATACGGGATGTAAAGCATAACATCCACCACTCAGGCACACATCCAATATATGGAGGGCAGCTAAGTAAGTCTTATGGACTTACCTCAACCTCGGGAGTCACAGACTCAGAATACTCGGCTCCGCTCTGAAGGTCAACTCAACCTAAACAAGGTATAACGCATACATCATATACATATCCATACAAGGGGTCACACCTAGACCCAAGGGATCCATACGGATCATATTCCAACTCGTTATCCTCAAGGCCGTAACCGGCATACAATTCCGTACTCAACTCATTCTAACCTCAACTCGCACCTAGCATGCTACTAACACTCATACTAGGAAGGAAAAGGATCTACCTAGCCTTAGGTAGATCCGGGACAAAACGCACCTGCGGGTCACAAGGGACGCAGGGGCGAAAGCAGGTGGCCGCGGGCGCGGCGGAATATGGCCGCGGGGCGGTGACACGGAACGTGGGCGGCCGCTGGCACGCCGCTGGCGCCTGGACAATGTCGTCGCGGGGGCGGTGACTCACGACCGCGGGGGCGGCGACTGTGCAGAGCATGATTCTGCGTTTCTCCTCGGTCCTTCACGTGATCAATTCCCGTCTTCTGTCATCCAAAGCCAATCCCAAACACATACATACACATACCAGCATCAAAACGTGCCTAGGCAATCATCTAATCCTAGGCTATGAAGGAAGGCAAGAAAGAAAGAAGAGAGGAGAAGAAACCTTACCACACTTGTGGTCCAAGGCTGTAGGAGAGCTCAACTGCTACCAAGGCTGGCTTCCAAGCCCAGCATATCCAAAGCCACAGCTTACACAAGCACTACACACACAAAGCTCTCACAAAACTCTTCCACAACTCAAGAACAAGATCCAAGGGAGCAAGGGAAGCAAAGAACGTGGAGAGAAGCTGGGGAAGAAGATGAAGAAAGACCTTGATCAGCCAAAGGTAAGAAGGAGCCAAGTAAAGGGTAAAGCACGGGTCAACAAAGGTCAACAAAAACGGCTGCAGCCGCCTGAAACCGCGGGGGCGGTCCAAGCAGCCGCAGGGGTGGCGCCACTCACCGCGGGGGCGGCAAGACCAACCTCGGCCAAAGCTAATCTCGGGCAAGGTCCGGTCTCGGCCCGAAAGACTACGGCTCTTACAGTAACTAATGTCCAGATTCATTTCTAAACAAAGGAGTTGGCTCTAGTGCACAGTCCACATATATATATACATATGTATCCCTCTCCAAGCAGGTCTGTAGTGATTGCGAACCATTACATATTCCGTGGCTGGGGTTCTGATAGTTCGTCTACTAGCAGATCAACAGATCCCGAATATCGCGTAAGCTGCTGATAATAAGTTTGAACATTTCTTTAAAACGCAGAGCATTTTAAAGTGTACATTGCTGTGCATATTATTGAAAGAGCTTGTTCAAGAATTTGAGAATGAGATGATAGACGAGCATTCAACTAATCCCGACGTGAGAGTCATTCAAGAGATAGCAGGTGGTCTTAGGGATCGAGTTGCAGCATTACAAGATGACCTTGACTCTGCTCATCGACACGTTCGAGCCATTCTACAGACATTAAGAGAGGATAGGCAAAACACCAACAAAGAGATCAACCGTTTGACTGAGCTTGACAATGCTCTGCGACTGGGCAACAGTAATATGTCCGACGAACTCGACCACTGCAAGATAATTGGTACGAAATACGCTCTTTCTGCGAAGCGCCTATGCAAATACCTGTATGTGGCTTGTATCTTGGTTTTAGTCTGCTTGGCTCATGCTATCATGTTCTGTTGTTAGTCGGTTGTCTGATGTACTCGACTTTTTTTGGTGTTATGAACTAAGCTAGATGTTAGATAAGTGATCAACTGTTATGTTTGTTCCAGTGTAAATGTTTGTATTGCATCTGTATGTGACGAATGATCTTGTCAATATAAGACTTGGTTTGGTGTTATGAACTCGACTGATCTCTTGTCAATGCTCTTACATAACAGTTCACTAGATTTTTGCTATCACTGCTCTTGATTTAACAAAACACCATACATATATATATATATATATAACAACATACGTTAACATCTTACATATTTTTAAACTGATAAGAAGGTACTTCAGGAAAGACAAATCACATTCTACATCTAAGAACACCACACAAAGAGAACTAGTACAAGGAGTAAGGAAGATTGATCCCTTTGAATTTAATTATAAGACCTAAGAAAACAAAAGCTTCCACAGTGACATTCATTGTTTTGTGGCGGAAAATACGACATTGCGGGTAGTTCTACACGGTACAAGTGTAAATAGTTATCTGAATTTGAGTAATATTTGTACATATATATATATATTGTTATGAATAGAAGTGACTGAAAATAAGTATTCACTAACCGTAATATTCTCCATAAATCAAGAGTCCGGGATTTGGACATCTCCTGTTATAGGATCACGACATACGCCGGATGCATGAAGAAGTGTTCTCCATATTTGATACTCTCTTTTCACCAAACAGAACCTGTTACGAAGTTTAGCTGGTGGAAGATAAGTTCCCGTTCTCCTTTGAAATTCAGCTGTTATGCATCCCCATTGATAACAACCTTTCTGGAAATCATCATCCTCCATTGTCCTTGCACATATCTGCAACAAAACAACTATGTTATCTCTATTCCATTGAAAACTAGTCGGAGAAGTCATTGATGCTTTGTTTCAGATTGATGAATGAGAAAGAAGTAGTGACATTTATAGTGTCACTACCAAAGTGTTGGTAGGGACATTTATAGTGCCACCAAACTAGTCATCCCCTGTCATGGATGCTTTGTCTCGGTAGCATCACTTTTGAGCTACTGAATTGTGTGTTGTCACGTGGTCTTTGAGCTGCCACTACAGATTACAAATGTGATTCAGAGTACACAGTAACATAAGCTTGTGGTAACAGTTCTGACTATCAAAAGTGAGTTTTCTTATCAATTGTGTGACTATTTCTGTAATGGTGTAGATTACCAATGTGATGCAACTGCCAATCTTGATTCAGATTACTACACATATGAGTAGCCTGCTGTTAACTTGTGAATAGCCTGTAAAAAGTGAGTTTTTTTTTAATCATTTTTTTTTGCTGTGAACTTGTAAAAACCCTGTTGTTAACTTGTGAATAGCCTGTGAATATTATTTTTGCCTCACTACTGTTATGGTAGACTTGTAAATAACCTGCTGTGATGTTCAAAGTGGCTTCTTATTGCAGAGGTGTTGTCCATGCAGAGGTGTATATGGGGTGTAGAAAACTGTGAATTTTATTTTTGCCTCACCACCGTTATGGATGGTAGACTTGTAAATAACTTGTTGTGATGTTCAAAGTGGCTTCTTACTGTCTATGCAGAGGTGTTGTCTATGCAGAGGTGTGTATGGGGTGTAGAAAGCTATAACACTATCCGGCACACCAATTTATGAACTAGCTAGATGGTAGAGAAGTGAAGAGATTGTTGTTCTGAAGAAAAAATCCTGCTGTTTGTTTTTTATTTTTTATGCAGAGATGTATATGTGGTGTACAAAGCTTTAAAACCCTCTTTACAACTTTGACTATTTCTGTGATGGTAGACTGTAAAAAGGGACTACACATTTCTGTGATGGCAGACTGTAAAAACTGTGAATAGCTTGTGTATTGTCTATGTAGAAGTGTGTTGTGATGTTCAAAGGAGTAGGCAGCAGTGGCCTCAATGTTCCCCGTTTGTATGATATTCAACACTTCTGTGTTGTGCAATGGAATAGAGGCAGCAGTAGCCTCATTGGTCGTAATTGAGCATGTGCATGGTCTGGCTGTTGTGCCTTTACAAAGGGCACATATTTTTGCAAATTCTATGCTATTCACATCACATAAAATATGAACACAACACTGCAAGCTACATACATTAAAGTATGAAAATATTCATACTTTACAATTACAAATGAGTTCCCAAAAATTGAGCCATGACCAAGGTAGGAAATAACACAAACGACACCTTCGCCAAAAAAATTACAATATCAGTGCAAAATTTTTATGTTACTCCACATATGGGAAAATACATCATATATTTAACAATTGTTTACCTAGGAAAACATCCATTCTCCCACATTTGGTGTGCTATTTGGTCTCTCAAGCTACCCATCTCGCCAACACTAGCGTCATCACCTTCTCCTCGTGGTTCCCTCTCGAATAGACCCTCGTAAGCTCGAGGATTGGAATCCAGCGTGTCAAAGTATTCATCACTCTCTTTGTGGAGTAGACAGAAATTATGAAGAGCAAAACATGCTAATATATTGTCGATCTGTGTCTCAATTTTATAGCTTGGAATCACCCTTAGTATCTTCCATCGTTTCTTTAAAACACCGAACGCCCGTTCAATTGTGCTTCGGATACTTGAGTGCACTCGATTGAAACCCTCTTTATAATTCGTCGGGGCAACCCCTTCAAATTGTGATTGGTGGTACTTAACTTTAGAGTACGGTACCATATACCCATGTTTGTCCGGATATCCTTTGTCGACCAAGTAATATTTACCTACATGGTTTACAATGGTGGATAACCAAAAAAAAAAAATTAGTTCACGAGGAGAGTTATTCATAAAAAGTGTCTCAACAGTCCAAACCTTCCCGTGGATGTGGAAAGTGGAAGGAACTAGTCTTCAGGGCATGTTCGAAAACACGGGCATCATGAGCGGAACCCTCCCATCCAGCTGAAACAAACGTGAAGTACATATCAAGGTCACATATAGCCATTACATTGAAGGTACAGGTGCCCTTCCGCCCTCGATAAGGCAATTGTTCTTTAGCAGGGATCGTGGCATCTATGTGAGTTCCATCAATGCAACCAATGCATCCCTGCACATACCGATAACTATAAGCATCGGTACAACTTTCACTTATTGGGGTGTCAAAGACACATAATATATTGGTAATCAAACAATGTAATACCTTGAAGTAATTGTACTTCTCGTTTTCCAATAGTTTGTTATTGATTGTCGAGAACATGGGGTCACGTGGTCTTAGAAGATCCCGTGCTAGTCCTGAGTACCCCCGTGACCTACCAATGATAGCATCAAGAGCCTCATGTATAGTTCGACTTATTGTTTCCCCGGAACGTTGAAATCTCTCACAAACATCTCTATTCGATATCCCCAAAGCTAAAGTGTACAATAAAATACCAACTTTCTCCAGAATTGTCATGTCACGCCCCGGTTGAAGTCCGTAATTTGTCTCTAGTTCGATACATAACCTTTGCAGCACTTGCGGCTCCATCCGAACGGCTCTTAGACACCTGATCCCCGAGTCTGCATCCATCAGTTGCCGCATCCACTTGTACCCGGCCCGTAAATTTGGAGTCGTAGCAAGGTTGTTTGTGTATATGCTTGAAGTAGTAAGCGGACGAGAGAGAACAATTCATCTTCATCCATAAGTTCATGATCAACCTCAGTTTTTTGAGCTTCCTTCTTCTTGTGTCGCCTTCTGCAAGAAGGCGCAAAATATGTTTCAACGGAAAACATGCTGGTAGAATATCATCATTAACACAACATCATGCCTAACACAAGCATAACACATTATCTGAAATTTTCCAAATCCAACAACATAACTCGATCAGTACAAGCAAACAATGAAGGTTCCAAAGCACTAAGGAAAAATAAACACAACTGCAGAATCTGAATTTGTTCTCAAACCAAATACCCAAAACTAAAAGCAGACAATCAAGGTTCGACACCCTTCATTTCACGGTATTGATATTTCAGAGAAGCTAGTCGGCCTTTATGACGCGGAATTGTCACAAACATGTGCCTGAAGTAGTCGTTCATTAGCTGAATTGTGGCGAAGCACCAGAGAGTGGAGTCCTCTTCCAATAACCCCTCCTTAACCATTTCTTCGAGTATGTCCACAGCTTGTTGTACTGTACACTTCTCACGCGGTGCAGCAGAACTAGCAGCTTCGGCCTCGAACATATTCAACATTTTATGGCTTGTTTGTTCTACAAGGGCGAGGTGATCATTATACATTTGTGCGCCTGTGGTCATTTTCTTACGCCTTTTTGGACCAACCCCGTATGGTGCTTGTTTTCCCGCAGTCTTAAACACATTGGTTGTTGTCTTTGTTGATTTCTTGTTCTGGGTAGAAGGAGTAGTTTTAGTAAGTTGTTCTCGGATGTTGGTCAGGAGGTCTTCATCGGGAGCATTAAAGTCAATGTTGTGTAGTTGGTCAAGATTGTGCTGTCGGGCATAATCACTGTCACTGTTAAATGCATCCTCATTATTATCAAGGTCATCATCAAAGTCCTCCTTCTGGGTTTCTCCGCCTTGAAGAAGAAGGGGAGGGTCCATAGAGGGTGTAACACAATGTTGCCCCGTCGAAACAATGCCACTGAAGACGGTCTCCCACAACTCTTCCAGATCGACTGGAACACCCTTCTTTCGGAACTGTTTGTACTCCTCCTTTTCCTACACAAATTTGAAAACAGAAATCAACACAATGAAAATAATACATTGATCAACTACGTATGTTGCAGTAATATGAATCTAACCTTTATCTTCTTCTCCCACCAACTATCATCAGCTGTTATTCGACCTCGCACAGGATCCCACCCAATGCCAGTCTCACCGTGCCTAAGTTCTTTCCATAATTTGTAAAGCTTCTTCATATGATCGATTTATTTTTCAGCTTTGAGGGTGGGCATTTCCTACCTATTTGATTCTCTAAAGCAGTAGCAATTTCAGCCCATATAAATGGTTGCTCAGCGTCATGGACCCTTTGATACTCAATGCAAACCCTCAACAATGTCCTAGTGGACTCATCAGTCCAATTAAACTTTTTCTCTGGATCATGATCAATCACTTAGAAGCTATACTCGTACTTATGTGACAAAAAACAAACTAGTTTCACCCACATATATGTAATAGCAAATATAATGTTCGTCTATAAATTTAAATGGACAAAACAACCTCTAATAAATTTCACAGAAGCAGTTTACATATAGGTACGGCCAAACAGAGAGACATCAGTCTTTGCACACAAGCATCACAAGCATGAGAAGCATCACAAGCATCAGAAGCAGGTACAGATACATACATACCCTTACTCTGAAAAAATGCATTCACAACCATGACAAGAATCACAAGCATCACAAGCAGCTTGTATACATATCAAAATTAAGGGTCATTTCTTTCAACTCAACAACTATCAAACAAGTATGAGAACCCTAATTACGATTTCAATCAAATTGAAGCCCCAATGCTTAAGACAATCAGGAATTTAAAGAGGGACGAAATTCCAATTAAATAACGAACAGCCATTTCGCCCAATTCAAACAATAATGAACAACCATTTCGCCCAGATTGTTACCTGCCATTTCCTTCTGGTTGTTCATCTCCCGTCCACGAACGTACCACGAACCACAGCTAGGATGAGGAAGCAGCTTTCGTCTCCACGCCCAGATGAGGAAGCAGCTATGTCGAGGGGCTGGTTCGAAAGCCGTATTCGTACCCTCGTATCGATAGGTTGGTGCAATGAATTACACAACAACCAACAGTTGCTCACAAGTTCATTTTTAATTTTTTTTTATCAAATGACATATATATTAGGGTTTGTAATTAAAAATAATAATAATAAACTAATTTCGTATTTATATATTATATAACACAATGTTGGATAACAAGTTTATATGTAACAAACAATAATAGGTAATGGCCCAAAAAACATTAATATTATAATATGAAGGGTGTTTTTGTCAGTTTACATTTCCATCAGCTACGATCAGCTCGGAATTCCCAAACACTCAACAAGCTTAAAAAATACATCAGCTACTTCAATCAGCTTCAGCTTCATCTTCAGCTTCAGCTCCGACGAGCCAAACAGACCCTATGTGTGACGTCTGTCACATATGTAGAACAGTGGAAGAAAGAACTATACAATTGGCCGACATCGACAACCGACAATGACAGGCCAAAAGGTTACTTTTTCTTCTTTGCAGAGTGCAGGCTAAAACGTCAAACTGAATACCTAGAATTCTAAAAAAGATTAGCCGTACTCAGTTTTCTTTAAAAAAAAGTATTCTACTAAATTTTTTTTTGTGTCGCCCAGCCCTCTATCCGCCACTGTCTCTTTCCTAACTTAGCTTGCTAGCTTAAAAGAATTCCAACCTAGATTCAGCTCAATAAACTTAGGATTTCTACAATTCAATACCTAAATCAATCATGCAACTAGTCTATCATCATCCATGCCACAAATAACTTTTCATTCACCCTGGAATGACTAAGATTCTAGCCAACTATAGACATAGTAAAATCTGGAAACATAAAGCAAGAAAACATAACATTCAAGGTGATAAAATTGCAAGGAAGAAGAGAGACAAATCAGTTCTATAGCCTTTAAGATCTAGCAAAACAAAATACAACACTGACACACCTTTCTCCAAAAAATATTCAGCAATCTCACAGTAATTTCACACTAAAATAACTAGAAATATGAGGAAGAACAAGATCTATTGAGGTGCAAGAGAGGAAGGAATTTCAGATCTACAATTCTGGAACCAAAGGTCAACCTCCAACTTTTTCTTTTTATACACAACCTCGGCAAAATGCAAAGGTCGGACGAAAAGCACTTGAAAAGCAAGTTTGACATAGATCAAACAGGAAATCTCGGGCAAAATGGCCAAAATCTCAGGCCGAGGTGACAACACATCGGGCCCAAGATTTTGCTTCTCCCTTGAGCTTCCTTCAGCGTCTTCGAAATCTCGGTCAAAATTGTTCCCACCTCTTTGTGGATCTTGGCCGAGATATCTCTTTGTTGTTTTTATCTCGGCCTCCTTGACTTGATCTCGGGCCGAGATGTCGACCGAGATTGCTCTCGACTTATCAGATCTCGCCTCCAATTAAATGTTATCTCAATCTCGGCCGAGGTCACAACACATTAAGTCGAGATTCCTTCAAAATTCCAATGTTTGCTCCTTTGTTCAATGCTTTGCCTTTCTTTCTCACATGTGGCTTCTTCATGGCTTCCACAGTTCGCTCCACTCCGAGGCTTGATTCTCATATGCATCATTTTAACTCCGAAATGCGTCAATTTACCTACAAAACCCACCAAAGAGTGTGTATAGAACAAAATAAGCGCAAATGACACAAACTAATACTTATTCATGAGTAAGGAAAGGGAAAATCTACCTAAATGCATGCCTAAACTAGGACAATAAACCATGTTATCACTCATCAAGCTTACCATACCGCCTTTTGATCTGCAAAATCATTGTTAGTTAGTCGGACTCAAAGATCACAAGAAAAAGCTCACGATTGACTAACAACTCAAAATCGCATAAAATAACATAAGCCTTTACAACCTCTTGGACTAGAGCCATGTATAGTTAAGTGCTCTTATCACAAAACAAGCAAAACAAGTCCATCATTCATATTGTCAACCTCAAATCCAGCCTCACCGATTAAGCATCACAATTAATCTACACTTATCCCCATTATGATTTGACCCAACATTGCAATTGTGTGAAGGTGGCTCTCGCAATTCCTTGGATTCCTCAAATCTTTACCTTAAACTCTCTATTCCTTCTCAAGCTCTCTTTTGACATCTTCACATGCTTTATTTTATTCTCACGACAGATCCTCCGGTTCTTTTTCCACTAGCTACCACACACAAAAAACAGTGAATCCTCCTATCACCTCATATCCAACTTGGAGATTCAACGCGCCCTCCAACACAATCCTTATTACCTTTCCCATAATAACAATCACCGGACACAAGCTTAAAGATCTCTTAGGAAGTGGACAATAACATAAAGTGTTATGTTTCTTTGTCATCCTAATAAAAAAAGATTAGGTTTAATTGGACGTCCTACGAGATGCTAATCGACATAGAGCCTCATCACTAATGAGAGACAATAACTCCAAATATGGGTACACGAGAGCACCGAGAAAATCGTGTCTAAGCACAATCAACTTGATGCAACACAGTTAACTTCCCTAAAATATGAACCACACGTCAAGAAACAAAACAAACAAGAAACATATATGAAAAAGAACTAAATCAGTTTCTCAATGCGTTTCCCACAAATTGTTGATAATATTGATAACTGTCAAATTATCGCCTTCAATTTGGATTTTACCCAACCCAAAGGATAAAGCTTTTTTAACATAAAGTTTAATAGCTAAGGCTTCGACTTGGAGGATGGAGATGATACACAAATTTTCATAGTTCATTGATCGAATACAAGCCTCATTCATCTCTAATGATATAGCCAAATGAACAATTACCGTCATAAAAGTGGATGCATCAGTCTTGAGTTTGAAAAAAATATGGGAATCAGGCCCATTTAATATTTCTTGTTCTTTTTTTTGTTGGTCTTCATATTGATTTTTAATTACTCATCAATATTAAAGGAGCACTTCCATTTTTAAATGTAATTTAATTTAAGAGAAATGAAATTAGGGTTGTAATATGAGACAAACTACTCGAGCTCGACTCACATTCGTCAAAGCTCGGCTCAAGCTTGTTCGCTTTCTAAACGTGTTAAATATAAACACATTTTAAAGCCGGTAGTAAAAAAAACATTGCTTGAATCATGTTATCTTTCCTACTGCCCTAACTAGGGATAGAAATCTCATCCGCATCCGATGGATGTCCGAAAACCCGCTCCGAAAAAACGGGTGAAAACCCGTTAATATGCGGGTGAAACTCGGGTGACGGGTGCAACGGGTGATGGGGCGGGTCGGATACGGGTGAGCATCTCAGGACCCATCACCCGACCCACCACCCGCACCCTTTACCCGCACTCATCACCCATTCTATTATATATTTTATATATATATATTATTGATATTTAAGATTTCATGGCTAAAACTTTTTTTAATATAAATAAATCTAATACCTAATAATATATGTTTACAAATTTCATGAACTCTATATTTCATCATCTTTTATTATTTTATTTGTCTTTATCACCTTGTCGGCACTTCTAATTTCCATGTTCCATGAGTTTTAAGGGAAATTTTATTTTTGTAACATAAAAAAATAATTTACTAAAGAATTATAGTCAAATAGAGTGTGAAAACTTTGATATTATGATGAGAGTTAAAGACATTTTTGTGTAAAGCTACTTGTTTTAACGATTTATATTTTTTCAATTTTGGTTCATCTATTTTTTGTAGGTATGTAAGATATGTCAGATTTATATTTTTGTTTCAATCATGTCAGTTGTTAAGGCTTAAACTCGATTAAATTGTATATCTAATTTAAATTGTACAATTTCACTTTTAAAAAAATGGTTTTAAACTAGCTTAAAAATGGGTTAAATTTTACCCGAAAAAACCCGATCCACCCGCTCACCCGACGGGTACGGATAAGATGACAAAAGTTACGGGTTGGGTGATGGGTCGAATGAAGATTTTAGGTAATGGGTCGGGTGATGAAAGTAGTGCATCCACCCATCACCCAACCCATTGTCATCCCAGCCCTAACCAAAAATAATATCTTAACGAAAAAAATAATAAAAAATCAGGCGGTGCGCCCGACCCGGTATATATTGACAAGTACCGGCAAGATCTCGACTCTCATCGAGCCTTCCGTTTTATTTACTCCCAATTTATCTAACTTTTCAAGCAAGCCAAACCTTCAGCTCGTTCCCTCCGTAGATTCATCGAGTTGCAAGTCTTCGAAGAACCTTCTACTCCAATCATGCCGAAAGGTTCTCTTCGACCCCTTTCTCTTTCTCTGCTCCAATCAGGCTATCAAATTTGTCGTTGCGCTTAATTCTCCGTCGACAATTACCTTTTTTTTGTACCGTCTGCTGATAGATCTTTCTGCCATGTAAAGCTGTGATTTTTATTTCTTTAATTTGATCGGCCTGTTTGTTTGCGTTCGAAGCAGGAGAATTGTCGGCTGATTTTAGTTAATTTTCGTTTTCCTCGATGGCATTGGCTTTTGATTGGTGTTGGGACGTCTAATTTCTTCTAATCGATTTCTATTTGGATCTTAAACATGTGGTTGAGTTTTGGTGGTAGTTTGATGTTAATCATCAGTTCATGGCGTCAAATGCGCTATGGTTCACTTGAGTTTAGGTAAATGCAATTGAACATTTGGAGTAATATGGATATCATGGTGATGTCGTGATTAAAGTGCAAGGATGCTGCAGGGATGTGGATTTGTATAGCACTATAGCTTATCTTAAGCTAGTTAATGCTCCAGTGAACTAATTTGCAGTTTCTGATGCTAATATTATAAAGATATGTACTGTAAAAACTAAAAAGTTCTGTGTAACCGTTGGGTCTTTTTTGTCCATTCTACTAATGCTTTTGGATGTTCCGCCATGTGGTTGTTTCTTTGCTCTAATAGGTCTAATTGCTCGAAAATGTGCTTTATCATATCATTCTCTCTTGGGCTAGGAACTGAGGACGAAAGGAAGTGAAATATCATGTTGGACATAAGTCGGAGGATGCAGTAGTCATGGTGGTGGAATATGTAAACATCGAAAAAGTGGAGATTATTCCTATGTATTGTTTGATTGAGTGACAAAAGGAATTCACTCATCAAAGGTGTAAATTTGATATAGAGTCTTATGTTCCTTCCTAGGCTTTATTTTGTTTCCTTGATGGCATCAATCAGATTTTTGGATTCTTAGTTAGAGGCTTTGGATTAAAAAAGTTGTTAGCTGAGTGTGATGTGTTCGAACACATTTAAACTGATTGAAAATATGCAACTCAATATATATAGGGAATAGCATGTTTTGTGCCAGTTTATATATAATATGTAGTTATTGACTAACAGCTAGTTTGAATATATAACCTTAAAACAAACAGCTGCTCAATGAAACAACTAATGCAATTGTCTGATGAAATATTGTAATACCATTGGCATTAAGGTGATTTTCAACCATGATTTTGTTTGTGTTTAACCATCGGATACTTATTATTTTTATGCAGTTAGTGTGAAGTGGCAGAAAGAAGTATTTCCTGATGTCGAAATTGACACTAGCCAGCCCCCATATGTTTTCAAGGTCCAATTGTTTGATCTAACTGGAGTACCGCCTGAAAGGCAGAAAATTATGGTTAAAGGTGGTCTATTGAAGGTATGGGAGAATTGTGTGAGGAGATATTCAATCAACATTTCCTGTTAACATATAGATTAATCTTTGTTAAAAACCTGTGATGCATTGGCCAAATGTTGCTCTTTTTAACTCTTCTTCCTTAATATTTAGGATGATGCTGACTGGTCAACTTTGGGGGTCAAGGAGGTAGACCATTTGCTTCTCCTGAAGACTCCTGTTAATTTATTAGAAATTGTTGCTTACTATCTTTTCTTTTATTCAGGGTCAGAGGTTGATGATGATGGGAACTGCAGATGAGATTGTAAAGGCTCCAGAGAAGGGCCCAGTATTCATGGAAGATCTCCCTGAAGAAGAACAAGCTGTTGCCTTGGTATGACCTCAAGGACTATTTTTGGATAAGCATTGTGCTTGTTCTTCTCAGATACGTAGAATGTTTGTCCTTTTTTTTTTCAACCAAACAACTACCTGCCTTGTTATTGCTTTGTAGTTTGTTGATTTAATTTTCCTACTCTTGATAATCACTCTCTGTTGCCCATTAAGCAACCTGGGATAATACTGCCCCCCCACCCCCTCGGTCTTTGAGTTCCACCTGATGGTTGCAAGATGAGTGGATTAGGACCATGCACATCTAGTGTGGTAATTTTGGCCTTTGATTGGGGTTAGGATTCAGAAATGACCAAGGATTAGGACCATGCACATCTAGTGTGGTAATTTACTGCCACTAATCTAGCCCTACCTGGAATAATCTTGGTTAAGCAGCCTTATTAATTCACTAATGGATGTTCATGCAGTCATAAGTGACTACGATTGAGTTGGAGACAGATCATATTAATCCCAGGCTGTGAGATGAGGCTTATTTGGTTGGGGTGGAAATGTTAGGAAGTGAAAAGGGAGGTGGAATCACAAAGCAAAAGGTAGCCATTAGGAGTAGCAGATGAAATGGGTGGCTCTTGGAGAAAGATGGCTTTATCCAAGGGTATCTAAAATATAGTTAGGTTATAAATAAGAGTCTACATAGGGTAGAAGGTGATAAGGATATGGTTTTGTGATTGGACCTCTTTAAGCGTGGACAAGGCTTGCCTTTTTGGAGAACCTTACACGGGATTGGTTCTCAGTTTTCTATTCGATTTCACTTTTTTCTTGGGTTTTCCTCTTCATTGCTTGTACTGATTTGTGTCTTCCGGATTTCGAGCTTTATGACCTACCTTACAATAGGTGTCCTAGAAGCTTACCTTTGTCATCTCACTCCTGCTTCCTTTTTGGATTTTCTGGATGAAACTTTGCAATATGATTAGTTTTTATGTTCCATTATATGTAGGTGACATCAATTTCACGTCTTGAATGTTGTGGCTTTTTTTTGGCAGGGCCATTCTTCTGGTTTATTTAATTTGGGAAATACTTGCTACATGAACTCTACTATCCAGTGCTTGCATTCAGTTCCTGAGCTGAAATCTGCTCTAATTGAGTAAGCACTGTGTTTTTTATTTGGGAAAAAACAAGTTTATACAATCAATTATCCCTATCATTTATGGTGCAAGTCTTCACTGCATTGTTGGAGAACATTCAAGACGTTATAATTATTCAGATGACTGATTTTCTCCCTCAACTTTGTCGTTTAGGTACCCACAATCTGGACGGAGCAATGATTTGGATCAAACTTCACATCTTTTAACTGTTGCAGCAAGAGATTTATTTAGTGAGCTTGATAAAAATAGCAAACCAGTGACTCCAATGCAATTTTGGATGGTGGGTTCACCACCTATTTCTCTGTTACTGAAAGTTTTTGTTTGGATCTTTTGCTGAGTTGCAAGTATCTTACAACCTGCTGAGAAATTATAGGATACTTCAATTTTGGAATGTGATTATTTTGCCGAAAGATGGATTGCATAGCAGCTCCCTTAAACTATTTATAGATGTCAAAAGTTTAGCCCTTAAGCCAAGTAATATTCTAGAAGGTTACTTAGGACTAAAGAGAA
Organism: Fagopyrum tataricum; assembly: GCA_002319775.1. Classification (NCBI taxonomy): domain Eukaryota; kingdom Viridiplantae; phylum Streptophyta; class Magnoliopsida; order Caryophyllales; family Polygonaceae; genus Fagopyrum; species Fagopyrum tataricum. The sequence goes on along the minus strand of CM008283.1, from coordinate 18,650,111 downwards.
TATCTAGATATGATATGGATGGTAAGGGAAATATTTAGACTCAAATAATTACATCCAGTAAGGATTAAGGATGAAGAGGAGCTGTCTAGAAAGTAGAAATTTATTGATAATTAGGAGGATGTCATGTGACTTTCATGTGACTTTTTAGCCTTTTCCTGTAGTAAGTTTGCAGGGGCTTTGGTTCTGCATAGTTTCCATTATCTTCTGACTTCTGATGAATTTCGTTATTATTCTATGAAATGTTTCTGGACTTTCAGTCAGTTTTTTTTCTTCTGAAGTGTTAATAATGGCTCCATTTAGACAGGATGAAATTATTCACACGTATAACTGTAAAAGTCAACTAGGGTTGGTTCTTATAGGACGATTCTCATAATTGTATCTTTATAGTAAAACAGATATCTTGGTCTATTCCCTCAGTTAGTTACTCCAGCCCAGAAATTGAGCGCATGTGTTCTGTAAAACATGCTTAATTGTTATTAGTTATAGTTCAGCAAGTTGCTCTCATCCAATTTCTTAGCAGATGTAGCATCATTCTCAACTTCTTTTTATTCAATTCTGAATTCTGATGTTATAAACATCTAATTGATACATCATTTGAGATTTAGAGGACTTTCCTCTTTCTTTCTTAGGCAGCCTTCACTGAGCATTTCATCATGGAGATTACCTTTTTTTGATGACTTGATAAGAGATCAAATTAACGTATTTATCTGCAGGTATTGCGTAAGAAGTTTCCTCAATTTGGTCAGCTCCACAATGGTTCTTTCATGCAACAGGTTCTCCCTTTTCATTTAATACCTCTTTTTTCTATACATAGTCTCTCCGTACACACCGCATGAACATTTTGTGGTTACATCACAGGATGCTGAAGAATGTTGGACACAACTGCTCTACACCCTTTCCCAGTCCTTGAAATCACCTAGTTCAGCGTATACCTCTACCTTCTGATGAAATGTTAAAAAACTCATTGACTTGAGGATGACATGTACTGAGTGGTTAGCTAGAACATTTTGCAAAGTCATATGAAGAATAAAGAATATTATATGCTTCTTTTTTTCTTCTCCTTGATGAAGCATCCAGATATTCTCAGTGTTTACTTAATTTTCTGCCCTGCTAGTCTTTCCTCAGTCATATCTTCTATTAAAACTAACTTTGTCCGTGGCTTGTGATTTACATGCAGTGACAATTTAGACACTATGAAGGCTCTCTTTGGTATTGAACTTGTCAACAGGTAGATTATATTACTAATTTGTGATCTATGGTACTTCTTTTCTCTCTTTCTCTCTTGTCCACTTTGTTGTATGTATTCTCTATGTATATGCAGACTGATGTACCTTTAGCAGTCGGAAATATTGAATTTATCCAGTTTTCCCTTACTGATAGAATTTATCAAGTCTTGATTGTTGTGGAGTTCTGGCATTAGAGATAAAAATTTTGACAGTAGGGAGTTAAGTATGTCCTTGTCAGTTTACAAAATACTGACCTCAAGTTTTAATCCTATTTTTTACTGAAAAGCTGTTATATAAAGTAGTTTTATCGGAAACCCTCAATGATAGTAGAGTTCTGTTGGATTATTGGGCTTCAGGGATAATCTTTGAATACTTCATGTGGGGTTACGGGTTACCTAATGGTGATTCATTTAGTGGCCAATGTTACGAGAATTTCTCATTTCAAAGTCTCATTCTTATTAAAAATACCTTTCCTGTGAAGAGAAAATAATGCATCTTGCAATATCTCTTGCAAGTTTGTTTGATGATCTGCTGAAAAAGTTCAAAGGTGCTTAGAATATCCAATTTAGTGATGGCCTGATTTGAATATGAAATATGCTTTGAATATCTAGTTTGCTGGATTGCTAATTAAAGTTGAATAATGCTTGGAATATATAATTTGATGATCTGCTGATTCATGCTGAAAGATGGTTAGAATATCTAAGTTTAGATGATATGCTAATTAAAGTTTAAATGGGAATTGTTAATCCGTCAAGTTGTTTGTGTGTAGGAATATGTTTTTTCCCAAATCACACTGCCGTCTATTTTCTTGTTCATAATTTGATGGTTCATACTTTAATGGGCAGAGTATATTGTGAAGAAAGTGGTGAAGAAAGTTCAGAGAAAGAATATCCGTATTCTCTCAAGTGCCACATATCTCACGAGGTGAACCATCTACACGAGGGATTAAAGCATGTAAGTGTAACTCCCTGAGTTTGATCATTTATGAGTTATCTCTCTTGGTCTCGGTAATTTTCTAAGATACTTTAGCCTTTTATGTTTAGTTTACTGCATTCATGTGCGTGTTGGTGCTTTGTTTAGATCTAATCCCAGATTTGGATTAACAGTATGATTCAGGAAATACTCATCCAATATATCTTTAAAATTTCTGCATGTAAATCTATGATTTAGGTCATGCAATGAAGACAAATTCCTATGCCTCAACTTTTGGTGTAAAACATAAAGATTGATGATAGCTATTATGATAGCGAATATAAACTTAGAGCTCACTATTTATTGTTGGTCTTTAAGAAGGAAGAATTTGGTGAACTGGTGTTTGGTTCAACCTGCAATGATACAAACCAAGCTACAAATTTCTAATCGATTTAGTAAAAAAAAAATTTCTTCTTCTTCCAGTGACTTACTTCAACTTCGCCATTTTTCCCCCACTTTTTCCATTTTTCTCGCTACTTGTTTTAGTTGCTGAATTCCAGGATCAAGTCTCAAGGATTAGTTATTTATAAACTATTATATAAGGAGGATCTACTGCATTTGTTTAGATACAGATCCTTGCTTCTAGCAGGTTCTTACATTGTGTGTTGTGTTGAATGACGCACCACAATGTTCCATTTCATACTAGAATCATTATAAATACTGGGCTTAACATTTTTTTTAATCATTCTCCCATATGCTGTTACCAATATGATTGATTGAAATTTGAAAACTAAATTGCTTGCTCTTCAGGGTCTGAAATCTGAACTGGAAAAAAATTCTCCAGCTTTGGGTCGTAGTGCTGTCTATATGAAGGAGTCACGTATAAATGGCTTGCCACGGTAAGATATAAGTTAATCTCCACCTGTGCGTCTATGTTTCCGTACTACTGAACTTGTAAACACAAAATTGTGGAACCTGTGTTGTCTGTTGACGTTGACATTTTTCTCTGATTTTTGAAATGAGTAACTTCTCCAAATTATAAGCTTGAACAGTTTTTATACCATGATACCGTTCTGCATTTTTGTTCTCTCTGTCTGCCGAGGTTCAGGGGGGAAGCTTACGTTACTGCCTTGTGGTGATTTGCTGATGAATGATCCTAATGTTCGATTTTTTTATCAAGGTACTTGACTATTCAGTTTGTTCGCTTCTTTTGGAAGAGAGAGTCAAATCAAAAGGCAAAGATTTTACGGGTTAGTTTTACCTCTTGTTTGACTTTTTATAGGGTCTAGGCTGAGTGGCTGACTTCATCACGAATGCTCACTGTGAGAGGTGTATACTAGAGTATATGCTCTTATTTGTAATAGATTGTACTGCTGATTGATTCTTAATCATGCCCAGAAAGTAGATTATCCATTGCAGCTGGATGTCTATGATTTGTGTTCAGATGAGCTCAAGAAACAGTTAAATGTTCCCCGCCAGGTGCATTTCTCCCCATTTCTGCATCTTCATATTTCAGTTTTATTTGTCCATACCTACCCTGCTTATTGGGGTTTTTTCACTTTGTATAGATACTAAGAGACGAGGAAGGAAGAAAATTGGGTTTGAAACCTAAGAGTTCTGCATCAAATGTCCCTGACATTAAAATGTCTGAACCGGAGGTAAAGAAATATTCAGTTCCTCATACATGCAGCTCCAATTCCTTTTAGACATGACGGGCAAAACATGGTAAATGTTTATCACAAATAAACCTGAACTTGGGGTTTGCTTTGCCCCTCCATTGAATTGGGCTGGTATTCTAAGGTTCCTTAAAATAACACTGATGACTGATGCAACAATGTCTGAAGCTTATATTTAGATACTAATATATGCTTGAACTTCCAAGTCTGTTTTGAGAGAGAACTTGAGGAGTGTTTACAATATGTTAAATCACCTCTCGTTAATTTTTGTAGGGTTCTTCGAGTGGTGGTGGACAATCATCTGAACCTACTTCTCAAGAAGGTATGTTGATAAGGCTTGTCATGATTAAGGTTATATTGCTAGTATTGAATTATATATGAGCTCTGACTCCTATTGAGGGGTTCCTTTTTGCAAGTGTTTCAATGAAGCTGCACAAGAATTAGCCATGTGCCAAAAAGTCCAGAAGATTTTGTTTAAAGTAAAATAATAACAATATAATATTATTAGTAATCATAATATCTTTCTTTTTTTGTAAGTTTAAATAAAATATGAACTTAGTTCTTAACTTCTTTATCATACAAATGTTTTAAAAAATATAATCTTATATATCTATTAAAGCAGAAGCAATTTTAGCCACGTGTCGCCGCCAGGTTTAACGCAGCCCCCAAAATATTTTTTAAAATGTGGTTTTTAAATCCAATTATTATCAAAATATTTTTTAAAAAGTGGTTTTTAAATCCAATTATTTTCAAAAATTATATCATTAAAAAAATGTAAATGAAATTTATTTTTTTGTTATTTAAAATTTTTATTTTTATTCTACTATCTTATTACATATTTACAAATATATAGGAATTATTTTTATTAGTAATATATAAAAAAACACCCGTGCGGGTAATACACTAGTAATGTGTTTGTTACAGTCCTAACCGGAAAACCACTGGTATTGTGGTACATTAATCGACTTGGATCAGACTATTTTTTTCATTTGTGTCATCCGGATTATGTCTAGATATAAATGGGGCATACATGGAGCGCTGCCCAAGTTTGATTTTCAAAGCAACTAAGCCCCTCGTTAGTCTCCAGATTCATTCTTGACCTTCATTTGCCGTGGCGCATCTTTCTGCTATTCATGTCACCTTTCTCTTTCTGCTATTTTTTATCAAACAATAAAATTTTCTTATATAGGGGAAATCCTACAACTGTATCTTGCAAATCACCGCCCCTTTAGTAAAAGCTTGAAATTGTGAAGAACGTGTTATAAGGTCTAAACTAGCCTAGATATCTTCATCATTATGTAAATATATTCAGTACCCTGTTTCATATGGTTATTGCCTTGAAATAGAAAAGTATCCATCAATAGTTAGGCCATACATGAAGCATTAAAGCTATGCATTGAGTTTTTGTTCACCTGACTTAGGTGCTCCTTCTGAGAAGGAAATGAAACCAACTGGGGTATATGATCTTGTTGCTGTATTAACTCACAAGGGAAGAAGTGCAGATTCAGGACATTATGTTGCATGGGTGAAGCAAGAGAATGGTAACAAATTTTTTCAAACTCTATCTTTTACTCGAATAGCCTCTTCTTTGAATGTCAGACTATCTAACGTTTCGTCTCATCCAGGAGGATGGATTCTGTTTGATGATGATAATCCGATACCCCAACGGGAAGAAGATATTCTCAAACTGTCCGGAGGAGGTAAATCCTTCTTCTTCTAAAGTCAATCTTAGGGGGCAATCGCTATGCCAAAAGCCAAGAAACCCTATTGTGATTAGTCTGATGCAAAACTTACCTTCCTGTTGTTTCAGGTGACTGGCATATGGCATACATATGCCTCTATAAGGCTAGGGGCGTTCCAATGTAACCTTTTCTGCAGCTTGTAATTCGATTTTTCGTTGATTTGTTATTGCGTTCCTAATTTTATAACTCGTGGAGGTGATTATTACCTGTCCTTTTACCCTATATCTTGTATGATGTAGTATTCAGGACTCAAACGTTGTTACTTATACTTGAGGGGTTTTCCCCGGGATTCTGAGCAGGGTTGAGGTGTAGTAAGTGATAGGGTCAGTTATGCTTCATTGCTTCTTTTCGGATGGTACATTTATTTTTTCTGGTCAATCTAGGCTTGGTGGGAACTTATGATCTGCTCGTTGCACGGACACGAGAAACGAAGTCGGCGGAAACGGACACGAGAAACGAAGTCGGCGGAAAACGAGGATACGACGAGAAAAACATAGAAATAAACATATTTAATCTTAAAATTTTAAATAAACATACTTAGTGTCAAAATTGAAGAACCAACCATCCATTTTGCAAATTAGCTAACCAACCTAGGAAAACAATAATAAAAATTGTAAATCAATTTTTCTTTAAAATTTTTCCGGCAATTACAATTTCGCTGGTGGCCATGTGGGGCTATGTTTAGTTAGTAAAAATGGTGGCCATGTGGGGCTATGTTTAGTTAGTAAAAATGGGAGAGAAGAAGAAATATTATGATAAACCAATTTTTCTTTAAAAAATTTTTAAAATTTGTTTTTTAGCCTTAGAAAATAGGGGAAACTTTCGTTGACCGTGTCCTCGCCGCATTCTAGACGTGCCTTACCTCTGAAACGTGTCTTGACTCTCGGGTCATATTTGACCGTGTTCCCGTGTCCAACACGGCGGGACACGGAACACTCCACCTTCTAGAGGTGTCCTTGCATCATAGCTTGACATTGCTACTAGGTGAATTATAGACCAGTATTATCTCATATACAAAATGAAAAGAACAAAGTCCGAATGTCTCGATCATCCATATATGTCGAGTATAGGGCATTAGCTCTTGACACCAATGAAACTCTTTGGATCAATCATCCAAACTTTGTTGTTTGAGTTTCATGTTTTGTTGAATCAACCTTAATACTCTAAAGTGATAATATGTGCGTTACCCATCACCATTGCATCATTGCATCAAATGTGGGGCTAATAATTTTCATTTCTCATCCCTCTCCTTGAACTATCACTTAATTTGTGAAAGAGTACAAATAAAACCTCTCAAAGTAGCCTTTGTCTCAGCCAAATATCAACTTGTTGGTATACATCACCGAAGCTACATTTTCTTCAACTTTGATCTTAACTCTGTCTCACACAGTTCAGCTCGAGGGAATATTAATACACAACCACTGGCACTAGGTGAGGTCACGTCAGTAAACTCTAGTAATGTCACTAATGATGAGTCAACACCTAAAGATCCTTTTAGATGTCAAAAGACTATAACACAATGATTGACTTATATAACACACACATTTATATATATATATATATATATATATATATATATATATATATATATATATATATATATATATATATATAAGTATGCATTGTAATAGTGTCATTATCAAAATGAGAAATGCCTTTTTTTCCATGTGATAGTATAATGTTATTTTTTTTTATTTCCCTTGAGGCGATATATTAATAATCTCATTCTGTAAATATTTCATTCATCAATATAGTTCGCTTTGCGAAATTTGATTGTGACTTGTGAGCATAAAGACCAAGTTCTGGACAACTTCCGATCAACAACATTCATGAACTATTTTCTTGTAAGCATACTTCTCTTGGCATTGACAAGCACAAGCTTAGCTCGTAGCCGGTGTGACATGATCTTATGAGCATGACCTCAGATTGTTCGGGGCCTCAAAATGATAAAATTGAATAGTTAGTACTAACACATTAATAGCCCAGTTGGTAAAAAGGCTTTGTTATTTAGTGTGTGGTCTTAGGTTTGAATCCTTGTTTTTATTTTTCAAAGTCAAGAGTCAATCCTAAACAAGCAAGTAAAGGTAAATTTTTATTAGTAGAAACACAATGTAAAACAAAAGGAGTACAAATTACAAAATGGTGATTTTACATGTACAAAATTGTTATTCTCTAGAACATTCTTATTACCACCATTTGTATGTTCATTTATTACGAAAATTTTAAGCAAACTAGTTAGCAAGGCAAAAAGCTAACAAGTGAGCTAGCCAACTACAATGCCCAATTGCAAAGTTACTTCTCACCATCTGGATGGAACCCATTGTTTCAACAAGCTGATCTTGCACAAAAGGCCTCTCCAAGTGTGTATCCATCATTGCCTCGAATATTTTGTTGCATATATTGTCACTATTCATGAGTAGTCAATGCAAATACATGGATGTGAATTCCGTACGGTGCTAGCTCATACTGGATTCTCATGGTCGCTCCGATCTCATCTATCTCGGGCATTTGCTTAACAAAATAAATCAACATTGAAATTCTTTTGGATAAAGCAATTTGGAAATTAGTCTACGATCTTTTCCAATCCGTAAGGCGTATTGTTGTATATTTCTGACCCCAAATCATGATTGTATTAGTGTTTGTTATATCATGATCATATAAATGTGATACCAAACAACATGTTTCACATATCATCTCATACTCCTATCTTGTTACCAAATCGGTCCTCAATAATAAGATATTTAATGTTGGTAAAGTAAGAATCTAGAGAACAAAGGTTGAGCATTTGACAATCTATGTAGATGACGTAAAAGGAGGATAATCATAATAATAAATAAATAATAAATAAAATCCTCAAAGAGCTTGATCAATCGAGCTTTCACATTAAAAATCGACCGCTTATTTCCATTTTTATAGGTTTCTAATAATGTAGTAGTACCCATTTTGATAGATTTACACTTATAAATATCCGATAAGTTTTATTATCTGTAAACTCTTCAAGTTTATAAAACAAAAAGTTTGTTTTTGTTTTGGATAAAGGAAAGCGGCTCGATGCACTAGACGACACGCCGTCTAATAGATGGAAATGCCGAAATAATCGGCAGACGGACTAACTGTCATGTAAGAGTAAAACAAAAGAAAAACCAAAGAAATACACAAAAGTACAAAAGGATGTCCCGGAAGCAAATAAATCTTCAAGGAAAAAGAGAACGAGTCAATCACTTAAAAGTAGAGAGACAAAGCCCTTCGTCAAAAAAAGTACACAGGAAGGAAGCCTAGAGAACAATTATGGACACCTCAAATTTGGACTCAAATAAGAGCCATCAAGAATCGACACAAATCCATGACCCTCCTAGACGAGCAACTTGAACCGCCACTGAAACAAGCTCCAAACTCAGAAGACTCCGCAATAGAAAAGATTTGTTGGAGAAAGAAGCGGGTTTCGCAAAAAAGACTCGTACATTACGACTTTGATAAAATGATTATGTGAAATGTGTTCCAAACACAAATAAACTTTTGTCTTTTTCTTTTCATGATAATTTTTTTTATTTATTTAATGAGCTCTCAAGCAAAAATAGAAAGAAGTTATCTCGAGCCTTGTGCTATTGTGCATCACCAACTATTAAGATACATTTAAAGTACTCCAAAACTTATTCTTTATTATAAAATAATGATATTAACTGATTTTTATTTAGCTAGGGAAAAGTGTGGGTCAATGTTTAGTCATCTCTAACAAAGAGAAGAAGAACTCAATGGAGGTGGCTTCGCCGGTGGAGGTTGCTTTTGCCGGAGGTGGTGGTTTTTGTCTCTAGAGGATGTGTCCAATCAAACAAAAAGGTTGAGGTCAAAGTGTGCAAGCGAGATCTAATATATGGAGAAAAAGCTCCGCCAACATCACGGAGGGTCGAGAGGGACATGGACGGCAAAGACAACGAAGTCAAACAACCATTACATAGCAAAAACTAGTGAGTACGCAACCGACGAGCCCCCGAAAGGTTCGGAGAAAAACCTCTCCGAGTGGGAACTTTACCAGTCACAATCAGGGTCTTCAACAGTTGTTGTTCGAACAAGACAATGTTGTGACTTTGACAGGTAAATCAAAGGAGATCCGATGGATGACGGCCATTTACGGCAGAAAGGGTTGAGGGTTTGCCTCAAAAGAGACGAGGGATCATCTTGACGGCTGTAGCTATAGAAGGTCGGGTTATAATTTGATGGTTTGTCTCAAAAAAGAAGAGGGTTTACCTCTCATTGATGTACAATAGAAAGCGTTCCAGCTCCTCTCGTACAAATATTACAACAAGTTCGTTATTTCAACTAAACAATAAACCAACTTTGTTTTATTTTTTTTCTTCTTCCTTATGTCAGACATTCTTTTTACTTAAATTTTATAAGAATTATAAATTCACTAAAATTGATACAACACTCATAAAAAAAACATTACCAACTTAAAAAATTGTCTCCAACAAAAAATTGAAATAAGTTTCATCGGTAAAATTAAGAAAATTAAGAAAAGTGTTGATATAAATTAGTAAATTACTACTGAGATTTTATCCGATCCCAAATCGATTTGGTTTTGGCTCCAACCCAGTATCAGGCGGTGCAGCAGACCCGACCCGGGTATACACATGGCATTTGGCAAGTAGAAATAGCAACATCTCAGTCCTCGAGGGTCGAGCCTTCCATTTTATTGCTTCTCAATTTATCTAACTTTTCAAGCAAGCCAAACTTGAGCGCCCTCGTTCTCTTTGCAGATCCATCGAGTCGTAAGACTTCGAAGAACCTTCTACTCCAAGCATGCCGAAAGGTTCTCATCACTCTTGGATCGCTTCCTCTTCTTCTCTGCTATATTCACGATTTCAAATTGTCGCTGCGCTTAAATCCTCGTCGGAATTGCTTTTTCTTATTTCGATATTTTTTTCTAGCTAATATTTGCTGATAGATCTTGCTGTGGTGTGCTGCTGTGATTATTGATTATATTTGTTAATTTGATCCACCTGTTTGTTTGCGTTCGAAGTGGGAAAATTGTCGATTGATTTTAGTTGTTTTTCGCTCTCCTTGATGCCATTGTCATTTGTTTGGTGTTACGTCTAATTATCCTCTTTTTGTTTAAATTTTTATTTGGAAATTGAACACGTGGTTGAATTTTGGAGGTAGTTTAATGTTACTCAGTTCATAGCACCAATGTGCTGCGTGTCACTAGGCAATAGGACATTGGTTGTTGGGACTTGGGAGCATTTGGAAATAATGACAATGTCGGGAATAAAGTACAATAATGCCTTGAATGATGTCATCAGAAGTATTGTGATGCTGCAGGATGTTCATTTGTATGGATAATCTTAAGCCAATTGATGTGCTGGTGCACTAAAATGTAGGTTCTTCTGCTATTATTGTACAGACATGGATGTAAAATTATGTGTAATTGTTTGGTCTTTCTTATCCATTCTTAAACTATCACATTATTTCACTGTTGCTTTTAGATGGTTTGCCACGTGATTGATTCTGCACTCAAATAGGTTTAATTGTTTAAAAATATGCTTTATCATATCATAATTATTTTGGGTAATGATGATTGATGACTGAAAGGAATGAAGTAGGCTTTATTTTGTTTCACTAAACGGCATCACTCACTTTTTGGATTTTTATTGAGAGGCTTATGGTTAAAAATTCTGTCAGTTAAGTGTAATGTGTTCGACCATGAAAATAGTAACTGCAGAAAATGTAAGTATATATAATAAAATAGCATGCTGCATATGAATGAAACCTATAATATGTAGCTCATGACTGGCAGCTAATTTGGCTAAATACCTTGCAACAAACAGCTGCTCATTGAAACAACTAATGCAATAAGCTGATCAAATTTTGTAATACAATTAGCTTTAAGGTGATTGCCTAACACTTTCTTTAACCTATATTTTTCGCCTGTTTTACTATTCTGTGCTTTTTTTTTAATGCAGTTAGTGTGAAGTGGCAAAAAGAAGTATTTCCTGATGTTGAAATTGACACCAGCCAGCCCCCATATGTTTTCAAGGTCCAATTGTTTGATCTGACCGGAGTACCTCCTGAAAGACAGAAAATTATGGTTAAAGGTGGTCTATTAAAGGTACAATAAAAGTTATTTAGGAGATTTTTAATAATCATTTCAGTATTCTTATAGTTAGTCTGTAACTAAAATTTGTGATGCATTTGACAAATGCTGATCATTTTTATACTCTTCTTTTTGAAAATTTAGGATGATGCTGACTGGTCAACTTTGGGAGTGAAGGAGGTAGACTGTTTTCTTATCTTGAAAACTTCTGTTAGTCCATTAGAAATTGTTTCTTACTATCTATTGCTCTTGTTCAGGGTCAGAGATTGATGATGATGGGAACTGCAGATGAGATCGTGAAGGCTCCAGAGAAGGGCCCAGTATTCATGGAAGACCTCCCTGAGGAAGAGCAAGCTGTTTCCTTGGTATGATTTCGAGAAAAATATGTTGGACAAACATTGTGCCTTTTCCTTATGTAGAAATTGTAGAATGTTTGTACTTCTTTCCAAGTTATGTTCTGGCCACCTTGTTATTGCTTTGTATTTTGTTCATTTCCCTTAGGTAGCCCCACATTCAGTTTTTGCTTTGTTGCAGAACGTATCAGTGGATTTTCTTTTAGTTTTCTATCTGATTTCACTCTTTTCTTTGTCCTAGGGTTTATTCCTGGCATGCATCATTCATACTTGAGACACTATCTCTTCATTGTTCGAGCAAGTAGCAACTTGTACTGATTTTTGGATTCCAGTACTAGCTTTATCACCTATCATACAACAAGTGTCCTTTAGCTCTTGCCTTTTGTCATGTCTAGTCTGCATTTTGTGGATGGAACTATGAATTATGTTTGGTTTTTATCATAGGTGATAGCAATTTCATGTCTTTCTAATATGGTTTCATTCATTTTTACATGCAATAGTTTTATTTAGTCTTTTCTCCTAATATCAATTTCCGTTTTTTTTGCAGGGCCATTCTTCTGGTTTATTTAATTTGGGAAATACATGCTACATGAACTCTACAATCCAATGCTTGCATTCAGTTCCTGAGCTGAAGTCTGCTCTAATTGAGTAAGCTATGCGTGTTTTATAATTGGGGGGAAAACAATTATTTTGATAATAGATCACTATTATTATTTATGGTGCATGTCTTCACTTTATTGTTGGTCAAAACGTAATAATTTTCAGATGACTGATTACCCCTCAACGTTGTCAATTAGGTACCCACAATCTGGACGGAGCAATGATTTAGATCAAACTTCTCATCTGTTAACTGTTGCAACTCGAGATTTATTTGGTGAGCTCGATAAAAATGGCAAACCAGTGACACCGATGCACTTTTGGATGGTGGGTTCATTTATTTTTCTGTTACTGAAATTTTTCATCATCTCCTGATGAATTTTGTTACTGTTCATTGAAATGCTTCCGAATATAATATATATTTTTTTCTGTAGTGTTGATGATGACTCTATTTATGTAAAAGTCAGATAGCGTTAATTTTTATACGATGATTCATGTAATTGTATTTGAAAAGTAAAACAGAAACCATGGTCTATGTATGCCCTACACTAGCCCCAGAATTGTACTCTTGTGTTCTTAAAACATGCTTTGCTGTCATAAATTATAATTCAACAAAGTACTGTCATAGCAGATGTCACATCATTTTCAGCTTCTCTTTCTTCAGTTGTGATGTTATAGACATCTAGATGAATACTTCATTTGTGATATAAAGGGTCCTTCTATATCTTACATAAGCAGCCTTCATCGAGCATATCTTTACTGAGAGCATGATTTTGTTTTTTAACTTGACGAGACATCAAATATATGCATTGTCTGCAGGTATTGCGTAAGAAATTCCCTCAATTTGGGCAACTGCACAATGGTGCTTTTATGCAACAGGTTCTCTCCTTCCACTTGATACTTCTATTTTCTATACATAATCTCAAACAACCCGCATGAATGTCTTACATTGCAGGATGCTGAAGAATGTTGGACACAACTGCTATACACCCTTTCCCAGTCTCTAAAACCACCTAGTTCAACGTATGCTTCTCTTATTCTGTTGAAATGATAAAATCTCCTTGACTTGAGGATGAAATGTACTGGGTGGTTATCTAGAACATTTTGTAAAGTATAAATGCAAAGTCAAATGAAGGAGTTGTATGTTTGTTATTTTTCTTCTCCTTGATACATGCATCTAGATGTTTCCCCGTTTTTACTTAATTTTTCCTTCAATCTTCTATCTTGCCAACTTTTTCCTTATGTTAAAACTAACATTGACTGCTGCCTTGTGATTTACATGCAGTGAAAGCTTAGACACGATGAAGGCTCTCTTTGGTATTCAACTTGTAAGCAGGTACAATTAAATAGCTACTTAGTGATAGTTAGTGCTTTATTTATCTCTCCTACTCCCTCACCCTCTCTGTTGCATGTATTCTATACTTTTGCAGACTGATATGCCTTTATTAGTTGTAAATATTGAATTTATCTAATTTCCCCAAAAAAAAAGTGAACTTATATATTCTTGATTGTTTAGGAGTTTAGCCATTAGAGGTAAAATTTTGGACAAAGAGGAGTTAAAAGTATTTCCTTGTTAGTTTTTAAAATGCAGACCTCAGGTTTTGATCCTAGTTTATGTTGAAAGCTGTTATACGAAGTACTTCTATCCTGAAGGTGATTAGAATTGTTAATGATAGTATGTCATTATATTATTGCGCTTCGGAGATTACTATGTTCAATACTTCACTTGGGGTTAAGTAATGGAGCTTCATTTAGCGGAAAGATAAATTGCCGAACCATCAAGTCATTTGTATGTATGAATATGATTTCTTACAAATCAGAGTGCCATCTATTTTCTTGTTCATTACTTGATGGTTCATACTTTATGGTCAGGGTCTATTGTCAAGAAAGTGGTGAAGAAAGTTCAGAGAAAGAGTATCCATATTCTCTCAAGTGCCACATATCTCACGAGGTGAACCATCTACACGAGGGACTAAAGCATGTAAGGAACTCTCTTAGTATGATTCACTATATACTCATCTGATGTATCTTTACAGTTTCTTAATATAACTTCATGGTTTTCATGGAATGAAGACATAATCATTCTTCTATGTCTCCACTTTTGATGTAAGAGTCGTAAAGCTTCATGTTAAATTTTGTGATTGCTTAGTATGAGTTTGCAACTCACCTACTTATTGTTGTTTTTTAAGGTATTTGTCGCTCTGGTGTTCTGAGTAACCTGCAATTGTTATGTGCTGTTACAATATTGCATTTCATACTCTGTAGAAATATAACCGTTTAACATGGACTTTTGTGACATTTTTTTTAATTATTCTCCCATATCCCATTTATCAATGCGATTGATTGAAAAGTAAATTCCTCTTACCTTGAGGGTCTAATATCTGAACTGGAAAAAGAATTCTGTAGCTTTGGGCTGTGCACTGATGTTTTGGTTCATCCTGCAATTGTTATGTGCTGTTAGCGTTGAATGACGCATCACAATGTCGCGTTTTACACTTTGTATAAATTTAATAATATTACATGCCGGACTTCTTGTAACATTTAAAATTATTCTCCCTTATACCATTTACTGACATGATTGATTGAATACTAAATTGATCATACCTTCAGGGGCTAAAATCTGAACTGGAAAAAAATTCTCCAGCTTTGGGCCGCAGTGCAGTCTATGTGAAGGAGTCGTGTATAAATGGCTTGCCACGGTAAGATATAAGATAATGTCCACCACCTGTGCTTTTGTACTTCTGTATTACTAGAGGTTTACACACCAATATGTAGGCATGTGCTGTGTTTTTATGAACATAAAAATGGAATAACTAAAGGTAGATTGGCATTTTTTTTCCTTCTGTGGAACTAGTGTTTTTTTTTTCTCCCCTGAATTGTAAGCTTAAATACTGTTTCTACCATGATATCATTCTTGCCTTTGTGTTCTTTCTGTCTTCCATGGTTCGGGGGTGCGATTGGTATCCTGGCTTGTGGGTGATTTCTTGGTGAAAGTGATTCTAATATATTCATCTTTTGTAAGGTACTTGACTATTCAGTTCGTCAGATTCTTTTGGAAGAGAGAGTCGAATCAGAAGGCAAAGATTTTACGGGTTAGTTCGCTTGTATAGTTATGCTTGCCTCTTGTTTTAGTATCATATGGGGTCTAGCTCGACTTCATTATGAATGCTCACTGTGACTGGGCATAGAGGGTCTACTCTTATCGGGGATTTAGTGTGCTGATGTACAATTCTTAACCGTGTCCAGAAAGTAGATTATCCTTTGCAATTGGATGTCTATGATTTGTGTTCGGATGAGCTCAAGAAACAGCTAAATGTTCCACGCCAGGTACATGTTATGTCGCTTTACTTCATATTTCACTTTTATGTCTCATATATATATATAAAGACTTACCCTGCTAATTTTTCTTTGTTCATTTTTATTTAGGTACTAAGAGATGAGGAAGGCAGAAAACTGGGTTTAAAACCTAAAGGTTCTGAATCAAATGACTCTGATGTCAAAATGTCTGAAACTGAGGTAAAGAAACATCTAGTTGCTCATACAGCCAGCTCCAGTTCCTTTCAGATATGACATCAAAACTTGGTGAATGTTTATCACATTTAACCCTGAACTTGGTCAATCAGGCCTGAAATTTATAAGACCCCTAAGGGAATGAAACTGATGTGATAATGTATGAAGCTGTAGTATAAAAGTATTCCAATGCTAGTGTGTGTGTGTATGTATATATGATATTCCCACGTCTTTTTTATTGTGATGAAAAAAAAAAGTGAGCTGTGTTGACAATGTGTTAACCAGCTTATGAATGCTGCAGGGTTCTTCAAGTGGAGATGGACAATCATCTGCACCTACATCTCAAGAAGGTATGTTGATAAAGCTTGTTATGGTTGAGGTTCTGATGTGATTTTGCTAGCATTGCTGACTACCACCATTATGGGTTCCTTTTCGGAAGTGGTTCATTGAACCAGACCGCAAAATATTGTTCAATTAAAAGCTCAAAAATTGTCCATACATCAAATACTGCAAAAAGTAAATTTTAGCTTAATATGTCAAGAACCACAATGTGTAAGAACAAGTATTTCCTCATGAAGAAGAAACTTTTTGAAAGTTAATAGCATCAAATCTGATGGTTATGAGATGTAAAGTAATCTAAATACCATTGTTTAAGTGTCATTATCTATCAGTTTACTGCAACTCAACTGTGTTTTCAAGGGTCCTTAGATAAATGAATTCACTACCTGTATCATTAAGTTATTGTCTTGGAAGGGAAAAGAATCCATCAGTAATTAGGCCATACATGAGCATTCAAAGTATGTATTGAGATCATGTCCACCTGACTCAGGTGCTCCTCAGAAGCAAATGCGGCCAACCGGGGTATATGATCTTGTTGCCGTATTAACTCACAAAGGAAGAAGTGCAGATTCAGGACATTATGTTGCTTGGGTGAAACAAGAGAATGGTAACAAGTTCTCATAACTCATATTTTACTTCTACAACCACCTCTTTGATCTCAGACTATCTAACATTTTGTTTTATGCAGGGGGATGGATTCTGTACGATGATGATAATCCGACACCTCAGCGAGAAGAAGACATTCTTAAACTATCTGGAGGAGGTAAACCCTTCATTAAATCCTTTTTTGTCTTTTTTTTTTTCACAATCTAAGTTTTCCCCTCTGAATAAAGACTGACCGTGTGAGCCTCTAACATCGGCAATGCCAAAAGCAAAGAAAGCCTAGTCACTATATTTCGCGCCTTGGAGCTTCTTTAGTCTCGACTGGTGGTTTTTATGCGAGAACCATAGATAAAAAAAAGTTGCTCATATTGGTTTACACACCTTTTGACATTAAAGGCCTCGTTTGGTATGTCCCGATAATCGGGTTGACATCAAGAATTTGATTGGAGTGAAGGATGACACATTCCTTCTTTTTTATTTGGAAATCAAGAGCCTTAAATCACACATTCCTAAAATCATTTTGATTCACATTCCAAGCCTTACCGAAGACGAATACTCGTTCCTGATTCCCTGGAGTCAAGACTAAACAAGCCCTAATTCTATTTCTTTCTTATAAAAAGCCTATGATACTTTCAAAAACCATTTGATTAAGATGCTCATGTTATATCGTGCTATACATTTGAGATCAGAGCTTTCTATTGATAAATCTGATGCAAATTCTACCTTCCTGGCCTGTTGGTTACAGGTGACTGGCATATGGCATACATCTGCCTCTACAAGGCTAGGGTCGTTCCAATGTAACCTTCCTGGCCTATTGGTTACAGGATTTGTTATTTCATTTCTAAATTGTATAACTTGTGAAAGTGATTATTTATGCCTACAGGATTTTTGGCTCTGTTATTTCCTGTCTTTTTTCCCTCCCTTGTATGTTGTAATATTCAGGACATGAACATTAGGCTGCCTCTACTTCTGTGGTTTTCCTCGCAACATCCTATCATATTAGGACATTTTGTTAAATTTTCCATCGTTTGTACATGTTTCCATTTTTTTTTTTTGTGGTAGACTTTTGTAGGTCAATCAGCTAGGCTTAATGGATGTTAGATTAAGAGCTTTCTAATAAAGTTTTAAAAATGTCATTTTCAACAAGGGAATTATTGTCTGTTGCCTGTTGGATTGCTAAAGAAATTAATTTTTAGTTTTTGAACATTAATGTATAATTTAAGAGGTCTTATATACATCGACTTTCTATCTATTTTTTATAAATCATAATTTGGAGAATTATTTGATTTGTATTTATAGACCATATTATTTTTTGTTGATAGCAAATAATTAATTTCTTTATTAAAAATAATTACTTTTGTTTGTTCCGACTTTTATTGATCTTGACGACCTTTTCGGCTTTTTTCTTGTTGTGTTTGTGGTGATTTTCTCTTAATTTATTTTCTATCTATATGACGGTTTGTTCGTTTTTCAGTTTTCGGCCTCTAGATACACCAAGTATGTTTAGTGTAGTCGAACTTCTTACCTTCTTCATCAAATAAATAAAGTGACATCATTTTTGTAAGAAAAGACAGCTCACCTTCTATTAGAGTTCATGTTTTTGTGAGAAAAAGCAGCTCACCTTTTATAAGAGTAGTTGAAATTCATAACAAAAAGTAAAACATAAATTAAAGATATTGACCTACGGTGATGATCGATATGAATGAAGTTAACTACGCTAAGTACTCATAAGGCTTATTCACCTTAACACCCAAGGATTTTTCGCGCCAATATTCAGAGTTATTAAGGGTCTTTATGCCAACACCCAATGTTACTAGAATTCTTCCCATTGAACCCCAATGTATGTAGTATTGTATCACATGTGCTATCAAGGTGGATATGACTTATTCATGTTGAGCCTTTACACACGACAACGTCTTCAGAAACATTGGCATTAACATACATTTTTATCGTTTTTTAGAAGAAAAAAACTATGCTTCAACTATATAGATCCTTCGTTGTAGACATATTTTAAACCCTCAAAAAATTTGACAAATATTTCAGCCCGTAAGTTCAATTAAATTTTTTTTGAGTAATAATACTATTTAAACTTTTATATATAATAATAGGAAAAATAATCTAAAATAATACCGCTTATCAACACTTAAACAAAATAATACCAATTTGAAAATTACTATGAGCGATACAAACTATCAACATATTTATAAAAAATAATATATCTTACTATTCCGGCAAAATCCTAGCCCGGCGATGACATGACACCATATTTTCTTACATGTCATCAAAATATTTGGATGAGGTGTATGATGTGGATTTTATTTTGAAAAAAAAGATTAACTTAGTATATTAAATATGCTAAAAGAATAATGTTTTTAATAATTAAAGAACAATTTATTTTTTCAAATAAAATTAACTTAGTATTATAATTTGAATATTAAAAAAAAATTATGGAAATTTTTTTTGATTCGTTTTAAAATATTTATATTTATTTTCACAAATTGTAGAAAATTAAACTTATAAATTTTCAATTTTTTAAACAATTTGTAAAAAATACTCTTTTTTAAAAAATTTCATCTTTGTAACATAATCCCTAAAGAATTTAATTTTTTCGATTACGATTAAAAATAGTTTATTAAAAGTTAGTTAAAAGAAAAAGACTCCCAACAAAAGTTTTTAAAAATTCACAAGAAAATAATTTATTTAAAAAAAGCATATTTTTGCGAAAATAATTTTTACAAAAACATTTGCACAAGACCCGTTGAAGACAAAAACAAATGGTTAAATCAATATTCGCAAATCTATCGATTTAACTTTTATTGGAACAAAATTTACCGAAATATCATTTCTCACCAAGATTTCAATTAAAATATAACGAAGATGTTCATCGAGAAAAAATGTATAAACAATTATCGAGCGAGACTTAGAACTTAACATACCCCACACCACATAACGAAGGCACGCTAATTATATTTTATTTTTCAGATATAATATTTATCTCTTTGTTTGATTTGCGATATAATTTCTTTTAAACAAATTTATTAACCATTACAAAATCTGTCAAACTAACTTTTTTAAGCAAAACTTATTTGCAATTCAATTACTTGTAAAGATCAATTTAATTCATGTAGTTTATTGTTTATAATCATATTATTTTTTACGTTATTTATATCTAAACGGTGTTCAGGTGGGGTGAAATTTTTTGTAATGTTTATTTATTTTTACCGAATTATGAAAAGTCTGTCTTACACGTGATATTAAAAAAAAATTCAAATGGTTATCTTGTAATTCAACTTGTATTATTCGTTCAAAAAAATTGTTTAATTAATTCATATTTTATACCTTTAGTTTATACATTATTACAATAGTCTGTTTATGTTTTTAGGCCTCAAAATTTTGTTTTATTAAAATTTTTAGACCTTTAGTTCTAATATTTTCACTATTGATTCATATTTTTTTCATTCAATTTGTTAGTTATGTCTCAATGTATCATTTTATCAGTGAATCCTTGAATTAATGAACCATAATATCTGAACTAGTACAATATACGTAAACTAATTTAACAAAAAATTCAAAGTATTAATATTAAAAATTTGAATTAAAATTAAAACGCTCATCTCACAATCTATTAACTAACCGTTCATACTTTACTCAAGCTTAATTTATTAGCTTGATATTTTTGTATCAAAAAAAAAAATTTTTTTGCAAACAAAACCCATATTAATCATCCAAAATATATTCTTACATGCATTTATAGACATCACTAGCTTAGTACCCGTACCTTGTACGACCGTATAAAAATTTCAACTAAATAATTATTAATGTGATAAATAGTCAATATCACAAATAAAATAATATATAAAATTTAAATAAAAATTATTTGTTTGTGTGATAAAACTTGCTATACAATATAATAATAGTTTAATACCTTTAATATATAATTGATATTTCTCATCAAAAATAATAATAATGGTACATAAATTTTAAAATAAGTCAATATAGTAATATATATAATATAATATTTTAGATCCTAAAAGAGGAAATGGATAATTTTTATATAATATTTTAGATCCTAAAAGAGGAAATGGATAATTTTTAGGTAGGTAAGAAATAATAACTAAAAGTATTAGATAGATGTAAAAATATAATATAATAATTTTTAACTAAAAAGTCATGAGTAAAAATCTAACTATTCTCTACAATCATAAAAAAATCATTAAGTAAATGGAATCAACATTATATAATATATAATTGTCTTAATTAAAGGATGATGACTTCATTTTATATCTTAATTTAGAGAAAACTAAAATTTAAAAAAATAATATAAAATAGGTGTCGCGACTTAAAGACGACCTGCGACAAAATGCGACAAAATTCAATGTAACGCAATTTAAAGACGATATTTGACGTAGTATGAGGTAGTGCGATGTTAGAATGACAAGTGAATTAACCCCTTCTGCTTTTATATAGTAAATTTGCATTTTGTATTTTCAATTTTAATTTACTCGTATAAATGTAACTCTTATTCTAAATACATTGATGTCATGCTTTTATCATAATTATTCACCTCCATTTTTTCTCATTGCGTAACATCTACATCATGCATTATTTTGGGTTTTGGTATGCAAAGAAAAAAAATTCATGACATGTCTATATTTGTGATTATTATTTTTACATATTATTATTATTAACATAATTTTTGGTGTCGTTTTTAAACTCGGTTCGATTTTATATAATATTATTAATGTTATTTTCATGCACATAGAAATATGTATCCCTTATAAATAGTTCAAATTTTGTATAATTTCGTGTAATTTGCAGGCTTTTAATAAAAATAACCATTTTCATTATTCTTTAATACATGAGCAGTCTTCCTCCTCGGGGCCCTGAAAGCTCTCTTCTTCCTACTTTTTCATGGAGATGAAGGGCAAACAACAATCTGCTTCCAGGTAAGATTCCTCGGTGCTTCTTCTGTGCTATTCTCTCGATCTATGCCAACGGTCTCCCCCCTCTATCTCTTGTGTATCAATTGAGCTTCTGATTATACAACTTTCTTTGTTTTCCCGTCTCTCTCTCTGTGTCCAGATCTGGAAGCAGGGAGTTCGGTCATAGCTTTCCGATGAACTTTATTTACACATTATTCGCAGTTTTTTCTTTTCCGTGATTTTTGGGCCGAACAATAGCAGGAATTTATTGGCTAACTTAGTGTAATCGTAGTCAACCTTAGGTTAGTTCTACCTTGTCGAGCTAAGTTCGCCTAGAGACATAGTACATTGCGTTTGCATTTTGGATGTATGCAATCGTTTCAAGGTGTCATTACTTTCAATGATTCTGTGCACCTATTCGACTGATTTTGTTGAATTGTAGAGTTTGAACAATTGATTGATATTCGTGTTTCGACTGATCTAGTTGATTGATATTGTTGATGGTACGCCAAGGCTTACTGTATATCGTTTATGCTATTAGGGATCTCTTAGGTCTAATTGTGGCAAAATTGAGGATTTTAGTCGGGTTTTGGGACGTTTTATGGATGTTGATTCACAAATTGCTCTAGTTTTTCTGGTTAGTATCTTTTGAAATGATATTTACGTCTGTCATACTTGCTGAACTGTAGGGGCCATCTGTCTCAAAGATCCATTCTCTCAATGGGGCACAAGTGAAGCTGTAATTGATAGTAACGCTCTCTCTGTATTGAGTATCCTTGCGCTTGATAGTAGCAGTGTTCTGCAAAGAGGAATTGTGTAACAAGTTGGTCAACTATATAAGATATGGGTCGCCTAAAACTTCAACCTGGTATAAAATCAATTGAAGAAGAACCCGAGGAAGGTGAACCTACCCCTTCTAATAAGGCTGCTTTAGCATGTATGATAAATGCAGAAATAGGTGCTGTGTTGGCAATCATGCGTAGGAATGTCAGATGGGGAGGCCGTTATATGTCAGGTGATGATCAGCTCGAGCATGCACTAATTCAGTCTCTGAAAGCATTAAGGAAACAAGTTTTCTTGTGGCAGAACCAATGGCATAATATCAATCCTGTTCTTTACCTCCAACCATTTTTAGATGTAGTTCAATCCGATGAAACTGGTGCTCCAATCACAGGGGTTGCATTGTCTACTGTGTATAAAATCTTGACCCTTGATGTACTTGATACAAGTACAGTAAATGTTGAAGATGCAATGCATTTGGTGGTTGATTCTGTGACAAGTTGTCGGTTTGAGGTCACTGATCCGGCATCAGAAGAAGTTGTATTGATGAAGATTCTTCAGGTTCTTTTGGCTTGCATGAAGAGTAAAGCATCAGTGATGCTGAGTAATCAGCATGTTTGCACTATAGTGAACACTTGTTTCCGTGTCGTCCATCAAGCAGGGACAAAAGGTGAGCTGTTACAGCGTATTGCCCGGCACACAATGCATGAACTTATCAGGTGTATCTATGCTCATCTTCGTGAAGTTGACAATTCTGGAAGTGCATTAATTAACAAGGGAAATTCATTACAGTCTGAGGTATTATCTTAAACCGTCGTCTAATAGTTTCTTATTTTTCACTGTCTTTCTTTTTGCATCCTTCACTACACCTTATTTATCGGCCTGCAAGCTGATAAGTTACTGCTCTTGGAGACTAGAATCATATTTGTTATTTCTTGAACCTCTATGGTTTTTGTTTTTCAGTTGTTTGTCTTTTCGATGTAAATGAGTTTTCTGCTGAAGAGAATTAAATTCAACATAATTGCATTCTTGTGCAGAGTGCACCTGAACACTTTGATAATGGAAATGGTACATCTGAATATGACGGTCAATTCCCCTCTGTTACCTCACTTTCTGGTACACCGTCTGGTCTGGTTACTGCTGGTGGAATGCATGAAAATCTGAATGGATATGGTGATGTCAAGGAGGTTGGTGGGTATGACTCACATTTGATGAGAGAGCCATACGGGGTTCCCTGCATGGTTGAGATATTTCACTTCTTATGCTCATTGTTAAATGTTGTTGAGCACATAGGAATGGGTCCACGATCAAATACCTTAGCATTTGACGAAGATGTACCTCTTTTTGCTTTGGGTCTCATTAACTCAGCTGTTGAACTTGGTGGTGCTGCTTTTCTTCGGCACCCCAGGTTATTAAATTTGATACAGGATGAACTGTTCCGCAATCTGATGCAGTTTGGATTGTCAATGAGCCCAATGATTCTTGCCATGGTCTCTAGCATTGTTCTGAATTTATATCATCATCTGCGTACTGAACTGAAGCTTCAGCTTGAAGCTTTCTTTTCTTGTGTGGTGTTGAGGCTTGCACAGAGCAGATATGGGGCTTCTTACCAGCAACAGGAAGTTGCAATGGAGGCCCTTGTTGATTTTTGTAGACAGAAGACATTTATGGTAGAGATGTATGCTAACCTAGACTGTGACATAACTTGTGGTAATGTGTTTGAAGATCTTGCCAACTTGTTGTCAAAGAGTGCATTTCCAGTGAATTCTCCACTGTCTTCAATGCATATTCTTGCTCTGGATGGTCTGATTGCGGTGATTCAGGGGATGGCTGAAAGGATTGGTAATGGATCCCTTGGGTTAGAGAAGGCTCCTGTTAATCTTGAGGAGTACACTCCATTTTGGATGGTAAAATGTGACAACTATGGGGATCCTAATCACTGGGTTCCATTTGTACGTAGAAGGAAATATATAAAAAGAAGATTGATGATTGGCGCCGATCACTTTAATCGGGACCCCAAGAAGGGGTTAGAGTTTCTTCAAGGAACACACTTACTGCCCGATAAACTTGATCCTCAGAGCGTGGCTTGCTTTTTTAGGTATACGGCTGGTTTAGATAAGAATCTTGTTGGTGACTTCCTTGGAAACCATGACGAGTTTTGTGTTCAGGTTCTTCATGAGTTTGCAGGGACTTTCGATTTTCAGGACATGAATTTGGATACTGCATTAAGGCTCTTCTTGGAGACTTTCAGATTGCCTGGGGAATCACAAAAGATCCAGAGGGTGCTTGAGGCATTTTCGGAGAGATACTATGAACAATCACCGCATATCTTAGCTAACAAAGATGCTGCTCTCGTACTGTCTTATTCAATTATAATGCTAAACACAGATCAGCATAATGTACAGGTTAAGAAAAAGATGACAGAGGATGATTTTATCAAAAACAACCGGCACATAAATGGAGGCAGTGACCTTCCTCGAGAATATTTGTCAGAACTGTATCAATCAATCTGCAACAATGAGATCCGCACTACTCCAGAACAGGGTGCTGGTTTGCCTGAGATGACTCCCAGTCGTTGGATTGATCTGATGCACAAATCTAGAAAAACTGCTACCTATATTTTAGCAGATTCCAGAGCTTATCTTGATCATGACATGTTTGCAATAATGTCGGGACCTACCATTGCTGCAATTTCAGTGGTTTTTGATCATGCTGAACATGAAGATGTCTACCAGACATGCATAGATGGTTTTTTAGCTATTGCAAAGATTTCGGCATGTCACCATCTTGAAGATGTTCTAGATGATTTGGTTGTTTCTCTCTGCAAGTTTACCACTTTGTTAAGTCCATTGTCTGTGGAGGAGCCTGTTCTGGCATTTGGGGATGACATTAAAGCTAGAATGGCAACAGTTACTGTGTTCACTATTGCAAACAGGTATGGTGACTACATCCGTACAGGCTGGAGAAATATCCTAGATTGCATATTGAGATTGCACAAGCTTGGTCTTCTTCCAGCTCGTGTGACCAGTGATGCTGCTGATGATTCTGAGCTCCCTACTGATCCCGGGCATGGGAAGCCTCTCACCAATTCGTTGTCAGCAACTCATTTGCCATCCATGGGTACTCCTAGAAGATCATCAGGGCTGATGGGTCGATTCAGTCAGCTCTTATCACTTGAAACCGAGGAGCCGAGATCACACCCTACTGAACAACAGCTTGCTGCCCATCAACGCACGCTCCAGACCATCCAAAAATGTCACATAGATAGTATCTTTACAGAGAGCAAGTTTCTTCAAGCCGAGTCTTTGTTGCAGCTTGCACGAGCACTTGTCTGGGCTGCGGGACGGCCTCAGAAAGGAGCCGGTTCCCCCGAGGATGAAGATACTGCAGTTTTCTGTCTTGAGTTACTGATTGCGATTACACTGAACAACCGGGATAGGATCGTGCTTCTTTGGCAGGGTGTGTATGAACACATTGCCAATATTGTCCAGTCAACTGTGATGCCGTGTGCCTTGGTTGAAAAGGCCGTTTTTGGCCTCCTTAGAATTTGTCAGAGGCTTCTGCCATACAAGGAGAATCTGGCTGATGAGCTACTGAGGTCTTTGCAGCTAGTGCTGAAACTTGATGCTAGAGTGGCTGATGCCTACTGTGAACAGATCACTCAAGAAGTCAGCCGGCTTGTGAAAGCAAACGCTACTCACATCCGTTCACAAACAGGCTGGCGAACAATAACCTCTCTTCTTTCTGTCACAGCTCGACATCCGGAAGCTTCCGAAGCCGGTTTTGATGCCTTGACATTTATCATGTCAGATGGAGCACATATGTTGGCTTCCAACTTTATCCTCTGTCTAGACACAGCTAGACAGTTTGCTGAGTCACGAGTTGGGCAGGTTGACCGTTCCATTCGGGCTTTGGATCTCATGGCTAATTCCGTAGCTTGTCTAGTGCAATGGGCTAATGAGGCCAAGGAAGAATCAGAATCCGCCAAAATATCTCACGATATCGGTGAGATGTGGTTGAGGCTTGTGCAGGCTTTAAGGAAAGTCTGTTTGGATCAGAGAGAAGAAGTCCGAAATCACTCTCTCTCTTCTCTCCAAAATTGCTTGACTGGAGCAGACGGGGTCCACCTATCTCACAACCTATGGCTTCAATGTTTTGATATGGTCATATTCACAATGCTTGATGACTTACTTGAGATAGCAAATGGTCACTCACAAAAAGATTACCGAAACATGGAAGGCACACTTATAATTGCAATGAAGCTCCTGTCTAAGGTGTTTCTTCAGTTGCTTCAAGAACTCTCGCAACTAACCACATTTTGCAAGCTGTGGCTGGGTGTTCTAAGCCGGATGGAGAAGTATATGAAGGTGAAAATCAGGGGTAAGAGAAGCGAAAAGCTACAAGAGCTCGTTCCCGAGCTTCTCAAGAACTCACTCACGGTCATGAAAACAAGCGGAGTGCTTGTTCAGAGGAGTGCTCTCGGAGGCGACAGCTTGTGGGAGCTGACATGGTTACACGTCAAAAATATCGACCCAACTTTGCAAGCTGAGGTGTTCGCCACTGCTGGCTCGGACTATCAGTCGGAAACTGTGAGTCCAGATGGAGCTGTTTCGTCCCCTACCAATGAAACTGTTGCAGCATCTGAAAGCTAATATATATACATACTATGAAGTTTGTCTGCTTGGTAAGATGAAGATCTTCACATTCCCCTTCATATCCTGTCATATAATGTAGTATCCTGCTATTACACTTATGGCTTTGTTTTTTTGTTTGTAGGTGATCATCACCTTTGCAGCCTGTAGAGGTCTGATTTTGGCTTTTGGGAAATTTAGTGGGTTTTGTGTGCAAATTGTTTACAGTACTGAGGAGCTATTTTACTGACAAGGACTTCTTAATGCTCAGAGAGAGTTTGAATCCCTCTCCTAAGCCTAAGGTGCACTCTAATCTTTGTTTAATAGTTAATGTATAGAACCTGTGTTTTAAATTGATTTTGGAATTGTTGGATAATGTTAAAGCCTTTTTCTATAGCTTCATATAGTAAGTTGCTTGTGATACTAAAAAAACAGGAGATAACAATAGTTATACGGACAACAGGATTTGAATGATCTTCAAGTTTTTCTAAAATTCATTCATTATTGGGGATTCAGTTTCAAATTAACTTCACAATCTATGCCTAAGGGCATATCTTAGAAAACTGATAATAAAATGTTAATTTAGATTGATTTGGAGTTATAAGGGCTAGTTTGGTATGATTTCTACGGAATCAGGAATCACTCAAATTGATTCTAGTGTTTGGTAACAAAAAGTTTTGGAATGAGAGGAGTGATTCCTATATTTTTCATTTCTTTACCGAATACACCATGTTTCATGAATCAAATTATGTTAATTTTCATTTCATTCCGATTTCTAATTTTAGATCAATACCAAACGAGTCCTTACACTTTGATCAATCTGGTCACAACCGACCCTTGTAGCATGAAGGCATTGCTCGTTAGCCGAGCCTATATTTAGCAGGGAACTGATCGAAAGCAAATTCTTGCACCACAAATCAAATTTGTTATTAGTCCGTATACCAATGAGGGTGGGAAATAAGTTATAACCCAGATGAAATTTGTTATTAGTCCGTATGACAATGAGGGTGGGTAATAAGTTATAAATTGATAGTTGGTTGAACACTTTTTTTTTATTATAAACTTGATGTGTGTTGAAAGAACGATTTAAGTAGATATACGTTTAAACTTTAAAATGTGCTGGATTTTTGTAAATAATCCATTTAAATTGACCTCTAATTTTTCATCCTTTTGGTTTTTGAGCCCTTTTTTTTTTTTTATAAAATAATATTTGTTTTGTACCATCAACAAAAGTGCTGCCAACAAATGTAATGTTTGCAAATGTGTTCACCATGTAATGTCTACAAATGTGTTATCACTGAATGCATTGTCAATAAATGTATTGTTGATATTGTTGATGACTTTTAAAATTATGTTGTGAAATTGTAATGTCAACAACTAGTTGTGACCAAAATTATATTGTTATTAACAACTAGTTTTATCAATTCAAGTTGTCACCAAAATTATATTGTTACCAACCCTCTTATTTTTATCAATTGAAGTTGTCACCAAAATTATATATACATTGAATCATTTTATCAAAAAAACTTATGTCTAAGACAATCCAAAATGTTCATACATTTAAGAATGGAGTTCCTTATTTACTTATTTTCTGATGGGTCATGTGCTTTTCTTTGGTACTTGCTAAAACTAATCTACAACATCGGAGTGGAAAAATAGATTCCTTGTAAGGCTGTGCAAAACTGACCCGGACCGGAAAATTGGACCATTTTTTCTTTCTTTCTGGTGGTCCGGTCCCGGACTTCCGAAAAGTTAGAACACCAACACACTTTATGTGTTAATTCACAACCCTAAAACCCTTAGCTTCAATTACGGACATCATGAATGTAATATGATTGCAATGTCTAATTACATCTTCTAATTCCACCGGGCGAAATTCATGCATGTTTGTACGCAGGCAAAAATGAAAAGTCACATTGAATCTTCATTTTAAATAAACCACAATATAGCCATTGTAATTCCTCCAATTTAAACTTCCTGTATAATTAATCACTCCATCATAACGCTACGTTAATCACCTGACCTTAAGCTAACCATTCTTCCCTCACATCTTTCAATACACAAGAACCATCGTCCTATCATATGCTCCCATCGAATACTACTTATTCAAGATTCAACAATATATACAAGATCGTAGATTTATAACCCATACACCAGTAGCCAAAGAGGAAGAGGGATGGCGTCAAATGCTCACACCGGAACCCCCACAAAGAAGCGATAGACGGTGCTCGGTGATCACCCAAAGCCGAGTTTAAAGAAGGAACCAAGAGCACGGGAATGGCCGGGAAGGTTAATGAGTCACGGATGAATTAAGGTCTATACTCTCTTGATTTTTCGTTCAAATGGTTGGAGTGCATAAATAGAATAGATAAAACGGATATGATTTGTTAGAAAAAGAGGGATTAATAATTAAAAAAGGTCAATCAATTTGGTCTAGTATACCGGTTTGATGGTTCTTCCTGACGGGATTTTTAGTTAATTAAATTAGACGCCTAGATTATTATGAAAATTAGATAACAAATTACTATAGCTTGCTAGAATAATTATCTAGAAGATTCAATAACTCCACAGTAACTAGTAAAATTTTAGCGTATTATATCTTCACTCCGTTAATATAAATTTTGTCCCGAAACTTAAACATGCTACTAGTGTGACGACATAAAAAAAATTATCAAAACGGATTTCACAAATTCACCATAAGTTACTAAACTTTCCTTCATTATTTACTTTGTTGTCTTAATGAAAGCATGCTTCTAACAATTTTTTTTAATAAAAACATTTCCCCCCTACCCTGTTCCCACTATTCTAATTTCATGTTCATAAATTTGTATCAATTTGTATAATTCTTTGTACAAATATGTGTAGAAAATTAAATTTCATATCACCTACATTACACTCTATCTATCTAGTGCTCTACTCTTGTAGTAAGTTAGGCTGTAAATAATTTATACCAATGAATGCACGTATCACCTACACTACAATGCACTTGTGTATAACACTGTACATGTTCTAGTACAAGTGAGTGTACATAGCTACACATGTTATAGTACAAGTTGGTACACATATAACCTAAATTATACGATAATGCACATATCACATACGCTACACTCATACACTCATGTATTAAAAAAATTTCAATAAAAAAAAAATCAAATTACGGACATCTCATGTTTTATTACTCCCAGTCGACAACATTATTGCTGCATAATATGGACTTGTCATGTTCTATTACACCCAATGGACAACATTTTGGCTTCATAACATTTTGCTCCATATCACATTCAACCATTAAAAAAAATCCAAAAACAAACCGCAACTCCCATGTTCTACCATTACTTGCAAAAGGAAGCGAGCACCCGACGCGGGGGAGTGTAGGGGTGACGGGCATGTTGTACGGCCCAATTGTCGAGCATGAGCACATCGCCTTGTTTCCAAGGGATGGCCACACACTCCTCTTCAAGGATCCCCTTGCAGTCTTCCACAACCTCGAGTGGTATAGGAGTGCCATCCCCCAATGTGACAGCCTTCCTCGGATCATTTCTTACATCATTGTAGTTATATGCTGCTGCCATCAAGTGGTTGAACCATATCCTCCTCTCTTCATCACCTCGGCTCTTGTCGATCTTGATGCCGGGAACTGGTCCCATTACAACCTTCACCGTGTTCTCTTGCCATTCTAGCTTCCATCCTACTTCAGCCGCTCTATCAAGTGAAAATGTCAATAATGATGTACGATAAGACAACAACCATATGTACAAAGTTAAAATTAGTGATAACATCTTTTAAGGTTTGCATACAAATATATATATATATATATATATATATATATATATATATATATATATATATATATATTCTGAGGAACGATAAAATATATTTGATCATATATTTATTTAAAATTCAATCAAAGGTCATGCTTGCGTCAGTGTTTTGGTCACATCTGCATGTTGTTTTTAAGCAAAGGCACGTCAAGCATGTCATAATCAGAGTATACATGTGTGAGTAAAATTCTTCATGAATTTATGCATAGTTAAGGATGTTACCTGGCCTGCACTCAAACGTGTAAAATTTAAATTTAGAGATTGAAATAAAAATAGTTTCGTGCGCAATCAGGTATAATTGAAGTCGATTTTTTATTTTTGTTTTCAACTTTAACAATGATCAACTGGATCAGTTGATCATTGAGCATTTAATTTGCACCCAGAACTACTTACTTTTGTTCTGCTTCAGCCTTGTTATCGGTAGAAAAGCTAGATTTCCAACTGCGGCCAATGGTTGATGAAGAGTCAGTTTCGTCGGGCAAAACCTTGTTATAGATCAGACCATGTTCTTCCAAGCGTTGGATGAACTCAAAGTGTTTCATCTTCAATCTCTCGTACACAATGTGACCTAAAACAATGGGAGTCTCACCCATGCTCCTCGGCTCTACCTCGCAGTAAAAGAATGCTGTTTTTGGTGCATATTGATCCCCCATCTGTTTTTTTAAAATTACATTTATGGGTCATTTTATTACAACTTTTATCAAATTAAAATTAAACGAAAACGAGTTTTTGTATACTTGCATGTCATTGTTCATTTATAAACCGAGTTGTTAGATATACGACGATGAATTTACTTAATGCCGGAACTAACACACTACGACAACA